>JARVLU010000179.1:11867762-11877864 GCA_031762415.1 Simpsonichthys santanae | reverse complement strand
TGGCAGTATAAGACTGTTTGAACCAAAGGATGGATAGTGAGGGAGCGAGCAGCGTGTCTCTTTAAGAAAAATGGGAGAGAGGCACCTTGATGTGACAGGGGCTGTCTCTCTTTCTTTTTCCTTTTTTTTTTCCCCCATTCTCAAAATGGCGGATGCTTGGTGTGGTTTGAGCTCTTTAGCATAGAATTTTTCACACAAAGCTTTTAATAAACAATCAGTAAACAAGTTCTCCGTTTATTTTTGCAGAGAAAAGCAACTTTTTACATGACGGCACAGGTTTCAACCGTGGTTTTTGGAGCTTCGACAGGACAGAGGTTTTTTTTCCCGAGGTTGGCCTGTTAGCTTAGCTCGTAGTTTAGCTTCTCATCTTAGCTACTTTTAACCATCCAAAAATGCAATTTTGGATGGTTAAAATAGATTTTAAAGAGAAAAGACAAAGGGAGGAGTCAGTGAAGAGCACCGGAGTTTAATCTTTTGTCAACCTTTTGTCGCCAGGTCTCTCTTGTAAATGAGTCCTCGAGGCTCAATGAGATTAGCCTGCCTAAATAAAGGTTGAATGAATGAAATCCAGTGTCTTCAGTATAAAGAGAGAGACACAAAGAAACAATAAAGCCGATAAATGAAAATGAGGTTGATAATTTCCATTTACAAGGTATCATAAGATTGACTGATTTATTGTTTATTGTGACAGGCCTACCAGAAGATGTAAAGTCTCCTGAAATAGATCTCAAAAGACACTTTGCCTTTTTTTTAACCTTAGCTGTGACCAACCAGAGCATTAGTAACATCTAGAAGTCTCATGTTGTTCTATTTTATTGATATAAACTTTAAAAAAAAAAAGACCAGAGAAATTAAATGATATTGCATCACAAAATAAATGTACTTGTCTCAGTTAAAATCATACTGAAAAACATTTTAATAGAAAGAAACCTCCAACTGAACTGGACTCAGGAAGAGAGGTCCTCTCATCTTGTTTTAATAAGAGGGAGCATCGAGGGATGAATGCAGCAAAACTTAAATAAAAATTAATATAGCTTCAGCAAGATTTTATTTTTCTTTTACTTACTTTTATTCAAAATAGAACGGTTTATGATTTTGTTGCACTACAATATTGTCATCAAGTATTTAAATTTCTACTTCAGCATCATTGTCATAAAATAGTATCCATCCTCTAAGTCATTTTTACCTTTTTGTTGCATTTAAACCAGTAATTAAAAATGAGTTTTCCCTTATAACAAATAGCTGAAATCACAAATTAGTTTAAATTGTGAACCAAGCAAGTTATAAAAAGAAAGAAGGAAGTCCACAGATGTACATTTGCACATGCATAGTTCTTAAATGGCTTTCTAACAAATGCTTTTAAACCACTCTATTTCCTTTGATTCATTAGTTAGAGTCAATGTCACATTTTGTAAAAGTAAAAAAAAATGAGGCCCACTCAATTCTCTGAACAGTTTAGTTTGTTCTCAGAATCTCTCGTGCATTTAACATCATTTCTCAGATTCAGTCCAGATAAATGTTCCCGGTTGTGCTTTCAAAAGAAAACAAAACTTTGCAGATGTATCTTATTTAGGAGTTCTTGCTTCTAGTTTCTTGAATAAGATCATTATTTTCCTTGGTATTTTTTTTTCCAGTTCATCACATGCTAAAAGGAGACAGAAATTCATCAAACGTAGATAAATAAGATAGAAGTTATGTTTAACTTTATTACCTGGATGATCTCTGATTAAAGAACAGCCTAAAGCATCCAAAGACTGGTGAGATTACTGGGAATACATTAAAACGTCCAAAGAACGGAAGTAGCAGCTTGCACATAAAGTTTGCGCATAAACCTTGATGGCATGCTGAGAGAAATACAACTGATAAAGATCCACAGTTGGCTCTGCAAACCCCGTGAACTGATAAACAGGAACTTGAGATGTGCATTTTCTGAAACTAAGTGTGTTCTGTCTATGACTGACTGCTGAGATCTTCCTGTGCTGCTGCTGCAGTTTTGAATAATTCAGTCTCACTGCAGCTCATCATGGCTGGTAAAAAGAGAATTGGAGAAGAGGGGAAGACAGAAACTTTTTTCCTGCTGCTGTTTTTTTTTTTTTTTTTTTTTTTTGGGTGGTAGTTTGTGGTTTGAACTAAACCTTGAATTAGAATCAGAGGAACGGGATTGAATTGAATTCAGTCAAAGTGTGCTAAACAGAATTGTGGATAATTAATACAGTAATAGGCATTGGGAGGATTAGCCGGAGGAAGCCAATTTAGGACTGAATAGAGAAGGGAGTGAGAGAAGAAACAAAGTTTGCTGTTCAAATCTGCAGCCTGCACTACAAGAAACTGGACTAATTATCACCCTAGGGCGGCTCAGTTCTCCGAGGCGCAGCATAGCATCACTCCGTCAGGCCAACGCATGCCTGAGCCAAATTCACTCTGCTATGAGAACGTGTCCCATTAGTCCCCCTGACTGATGTGTGGAACACAGTCCAGGATCATTTCTATGACTTCTGTTTAATTGTTCAAGAAGAACCGGGTTTTTGTTTACCAACCGTTGCCGATAGTTTATTCTGTGCAAAACAAATGTAGATTTGTGGTTGGAATTAGTTGTTGTGTGTAATCACGGTGTATTGTGCTAGAACTGAATGAAAAACAGTTGTAATTGGAACATTTGTATTTAGCCTTTAACTAAATGAGCTAAAGCTTCAGGATGATGAAACTTCTTTACATGGAGAGTTTTTTAACCCATGTTTGATTTTCACAACTGTTGTTCAACTTCACACTCAATTAGGGACTAAGTAAACATCAGTTTGCTCCATTTGATTAAATCTGCACCCTGTCTGAAGGTGACGGTCCGTTCTCTGTGCTCGCACACGCCATCTCAATTTGACAGAATGCTCAGTAAAAAGCTTTAATTCATGTATTTTCCGATTTTTGTTCTCAGAACGAAAAATAAAATGCATCTGAAGTTGAAACGTGGTACATTAGGACTGTTGAGCACCACAAACTTAATGCTCTACTTTAATTTAAAGAAATCGTTAAGAACAGCATCATTTGAAGTACTATACTTTGAATTTAGGACAGCGGCTGTCTTATCTTGGCAAAACTTTCATGCACGATAATCAAAGAGAAATGTTAGAAACAACTCAAATCTCAGTTTTTCTTCAGATTGCTCCTCTCTTCTGTGTCTACAAGCTGAATCACTCCATGGCTGGGCTCACATGGGGTGCATTAATAACTCAGTATAAGTTGATAGTTTTAATTGCTGAGCCACAAGCTTTCATCTTTTACAGTAAAGTTCAATAATACAAGTACCAGGACAGATGGGCCTTGACCTCACGGTGCAAACACAGATTATATACCCTCTAGAAGAAAGATTGGGACTGTTTTGTGCAAGAAATAGACCAGGTTTCCTTATTCGCAGCAGCTGTTAATACTTGAAATGAATGGTGTTTAATGTAGCCAAAAAGGGCTAAAACTAATTAATTAAACACACACCAGGCCAAAGGACTGGCTTGCAGCTCATTATGAAAGCTTTTTGAACATATGTATGCTCATATTGTCAGTGATTTAAAAGACAAAAGGGTTTGAAGTGTAACAAACTTGTGTGATTTTTGAATTTGTCTCTTTGAAAGCACCTTTTTTTTTAGGTTTCCCATGATGCACTGATCATTCAGTTTCATGGAGAAAATGTCTGACGAGCTGTAGATAAAAACAAATTACTGAAGCGAGTTAAAATGCAAAAATAGTTTTGATTAGTCTGATACATTTGAGATTAAATATTGTTCCATGAGGCTTCTGGAGCATTTTCTTTTTGTTGCTCAGTTTGTGGATCAATTATAGTGATGCACATAGAGCTAATGGCAGCAGATTTGTGACTTGGCAAGAAAACACAGAAGAGTTCATAGTGTCCCCAGCTGTAGGATGAAGAATGGCCGTGTCACCAAACACTAAGGATGCTCTTTTAAAATGTGCTGCAGTGACAAACTCAGCAGTTGTTTGGAGTTTGTCAGTCCCCCCCCCCGGTTTCTCTCCACAATACATCAAGAAGTGTTGAATCTTCTACAAATCCTCAGTACAGGTGCTGATTTTAATATTTTTTTTATCTGTACGATTTTAATTTCTTCCCTAAATTTTAAACCAAATTGTTTTTGCTTTTTATTTTGTGTTTTTTATTTTTTATTTTATTTTTTATTTTTTATTTTTTTGTGTCATTAAAGCAGTGGTGGTCAAGTTATACAGACCGCAAATATTTGTACATTTGTTCTGGCTTGTTGTCAAATTTCAGAATCAGAATCAACTTTATTGCCATTGTACAGTTACATACAGCAAAATTTCATCCCATATAGCTGTCTAGAGGATAGACAAAAGTGTACCGGGGCTGCGGCTTTCTATGACGCGCTGTCTTTGTTGCTTAGACAAGAAAAGAGAAAGAAAGCATGAGTAGAGTTGATATTAAAAAAAGATCTCTCACACCGTGTCCGTGACACAGGGCACAGTGTGAGGTAGCAAAAAAAAAAATCTACCTCAGCACAAAGCAACATAGAGAGACATAATACAATTTGCAGGGGGGGTGGGCGGGGGGGGGGAGATGACAAGATGGTGATATTGTCCATGAACACTTCCAGAAAGTTTCCATAGTCCTAATAAAGATGTTACATTATCTCTCAGTCAGTCTACTCTGATAATGGTCCACAGATGTTCTCAGGGGTGGAGTGGGTGGCGTCTTGTTTCCATAACATCCAAGGAGAATTGAGATAGTCAGCCTTCCAAGGTCAGAGCCAGATTCAGATTTTAACATTGTTTTGGGTCAGGCCGGGCTCGTTAATTTCCGTGTCTGCCTTTACAGTCTTGCTAGTACATCTCATGGCGACTCCAAACAACTGAACCATGATTTCTTACGTTGAAGTCAGGCTTACAACTTCTCCAAGATCTATTCCTTACAACCGTCCGTGAGCACTGCCAGACGTTCCACAGTCCTGCATGCTCAGCTCTGATACAGGTCCACAGATAGTTCGCACGGAGTCTGAGCGTTTCCAAGCCCGGCACACACATTTCCAGAATTTGTCGATAATCCAGATTTCCACTGACTCCAAAAGGCAGAATCCAGTTATCATAAATCCAGTTATGCTTCTGAGGTAAGAGGGCTCTCCTTTACACTGTCTTCTTTGATCAATTGCATTGAGAGACAGCACCAGGGAAAAAAAAGCACAGCTCCTAAAGTTTATAATTTATATTGTTTTACATGTGTTTTCTAAATAGCCCTAATTTTCAGTGTACAGTATAATTTTAAAGTTTTGCTGTATTTCCTTCTACAAAAGTTTTTTTTTTTTTTTTGTTATGTTAAAGGCCAAATAAAATGTCTAAATCACTCTGTAAAAACTGTGACATTTAATTTTGTAGCTTTTTGTACAACTTCTGTTTAGAGAATTGAGTTGTGCCCAACTGAATGGGCGAGCTAATGACTAGTCTGAATGCGACAGGAACCTAAGTGGATTGCTGCCATCTTAAAACAAATCAAAACGCATAGTTTATAGCAAAAATTCAAATACTATTTTAAAAAATCGAATTTTGAATTACGTATTTATTCTGAATATGATGCTATTCTTGTTGGAACCAGATGTTCTTCAGCTAGCTACTGCCACCTTTATGTGGGCTTATAGAAAACCTTAGAAAATAATGTAAATAACAGAATTATGCATACTTGCCATTAGCTCATCAATCCAGTTTATATATATATTTTTTTTTTCCTTCAAATTCAGGTTGTTTAAAGAATTATCCACAACAGTTAAGATATTTATTGTTGTGAATTTTCCCACAAACCCCCTATTTAAAAAAATCTGAACTATTTCTTTTGTAACCTTTGAGTGTTTATTTATCACCAGTTCAGGATGACTATTAAGATTTACAGAGTGCGGTGATTGCATTATTTCCAACTTGTTTAAAATTGTCAAAGCTCTAAATTAAAGAAGAAAAAACAAACTTTACTAACAAGAATGTGCAAAACCAGATAATGTTCTATATAAGGGCTGGACTAAATTAGAAAATTGTGATTGTATTTTTTTTTTGTGACTATAACTATTACATAAAAATAAAATAAACACATTTGTGTCACTGCTCTATGTAGTTTGCCATTCAGATTTACACAGTCTTTCCATGTGCTTTAATCTTATCCATTATCATAAATCAGGTGTGTGCATCACCAGTCCATCTGACTGGCTCTTCATAATATTGGGATACAGAGCTTGAATCCATGGAATTTGAATATAATGTTGTTTGATTCATTGCAGTCCAAGACACAATATAACTATTACTTTTCTTACATTTTTAAATTTGGCAAGTTGAGTAAATATGATGCAGGTAAAAAATAAGCTACATGCATTTTAGTAATAACTGTACTTGGTGACTTTTTGGAGGGAAAAGGTTTCATTTAAAAGGGAAATTTTAAAATATGTTTTGCTATAATGATGTTCATAGAAATATTATACAAGTACTAGAAATTTTGCAAGACAGACCTGCTAGAAACAGTATTCCTCCCCAAAAACAAAAAGTACAGAGCCACTTGTTTGCCTTTGTAAATGCTCAGTTGTGGTGTTTTGATAAAATGATACATTTTCTAACAGAACTTGAGATGAGAGGATCAGTTCTTCCTTCATATGTATTCATTAAATATAAGGCCTTCAGTGAGCCATCAGATCACTCAGACTGGAAGAAAGATGGAACAAACCAATCAGACTAGAAGCCAAAACTCCCTGGAGTTTCTGTTTCTGGTTTCAGTTGAGAATCAGTGAACATGTACTCATAGTTGTTTTGTTTTTTAAGTATGGTTTCCCACAGAAGTGAAACAAGATATAAAATGTAAATTTAGTGCACTCTTGATGTTTGTTAGTGTGTGGGTTTGTGAATGGACCTTGGGTAACCATATCACATTTTTCAGGACTACTTCATGTTAACATAAAGTAGTCTAATAAGTCATTATGGTATGGTATGGTATGCTATGCTATGCTATGCTATGCTATGCTATGCTATGCTATGGTATGGTATGGTATGGTATGGTATGGTATGGTATGGTATGGTATGGTATGGTATGGTATGGTCTGGTCTGCTCTGGTCTGGTCTGGTCTGGTCTGGTCTGGTCTGGTCTGGTCTTTGGATAGAAGTCAAGCATGCATCAAGCAGAAGTTTCCCTAACACAGTATTCTAAGGAAGCCACCTATATCAGACTCCACCAGAGGTTTGACCAGATACCATGCTCCTCTGTGAGTAAAGACGTTTGTTTTGCTCATCTGGGTGACTCTGCAGATCATTCTTTTTTAAATCTACACCTAAAGAGCAAGCAGGAGCATTAGTTTTACTAACTTCAGGGCCTGTGCAGAGCAGTGTTACACCCATGTAAAGGGGGAAAAAGACACAGGCATGGTGTTACTTCTGTCATGTCCAGTGTTATAATGTTGTTGCAAGAACGTCCAGCATTGTAATATTGTTTCAAGAACAGTTTTCAGCATTACATGGTCACATAAAAAAGTAATACAATTAATATTGTTTCAAGAACAGTTTTCAGCATTACATGGTCACATAAAAAAGTAATTCAATTGTAAAAAATTTAATACATAAAAAAACACAATGACTCACTCAGCATATTAGCTGCTGAAGAAGTATTTGTACCAACACAAATCAAAACTGGTACATCATATCTTCAGCATGAGTAGCAACTAAAAACTACAGCATCATATACAAACCTTTACAAGTAACATTATGAAAACATAAATCAAATTATCTACAGGTATGTAACATACATATCTAGACTGGTCTTGTAAAAGTACAGTCTTCAGCATCATTATTTTACTCCTATTAAACAATATAACAACATTCTAACTGCAAAACATATCGTCCCTGAGTGCTGAACACACTAACATTGTGGGTACACCTGCACGACAACGTCTGTGCCACGGAGTACTAGTAAGAAAACTGGTGAGCAATAACTCTTAGTAAAGTCAAATTTACTCCAGCTGTTAAGGTTACTGCAGATTTCCTACTTGTTTTCTAAACTCTGTGACCGTAAATATAGTTCTAAAACGTGCAACAGTCAGAATTTGTACCTATAAAGGGGAAAAGTGAAAACAGTCACAGACACAGTGTTACTTCCATCATGTCCAGTGTTATAAAGTGACATGTTTAACCTGTGTTAACTCAGACATAACCAATTGAGACACAATAAATAAACTATCAAAAAAAAAAAAAAAACTTTGAAGAGGTATCACAATCTAAAGACTATATACAATTGTATTCAGAAAAATAACATTCTGACCTTTGAACTGCAAGACCAGAATAATTGATCATAGATCACTAGATCAACGATCACAGTCCATCTTATTCCCATGAATTTTAATTCAACTGAGGAAAGAACTGTTTTTTTTTTCTTCCACATACTACCATGAACCAAAGACCATTAATGTTAGCCAAATAATATAAGACATTATTTTTATTTATGTTTCTCTCTTTTTTTTTTCAACCAAATGTTTTATAACAACTACAGTAGCAAAAACAAAAACAAAAACAATTTTTTTTTTAAATATTATTATTATTATTATTTTTTGAAGGGCTTGAATGTGTTGTTGCTTTTGTTATTTAAGAAATGGAGACAGCAGGGAAAGATTACTGAATTACATTTAGCCACTCTGCCATTACTACAACTGATGGTTTCAGCTGTGAAGCCATCACTGGGCACCTGCCCAGATCTTATAAACATGATGGATGAGGAATTTTTCAAAGTGTGAGTAATATGAGGTCAGTTAAATAAAAATAATTTTAAAAAAGAGAGAAGCAACTAGTCATTTGTTGTCTGCACTACTGGAAATGTCTACTGTTTTGTTATATAGCCAGAAGCCAGGGATTCCTGCCAAAATGAAGTCAGTGCTTGTTCTGAAACAGCCTCCATGGACCGATGTCCTTTGGCGGTCACTGAGCTCACTTTGCGTTTCAATCAAAATTAGGCACTTTGGATGAAAGTCAATCATGCATCAAGCAGAAGTTCATCTTGTCCTCTTCGCTGGAAAAAACAAACTAGGCATTGGTATGAGATTCTGACCTTGAGCCAAAAGGACCACAGCTTTGTGGTCTCACAGTATTTCAAAGTATTAAAACAGATTCATAACATGAGTTAATTCATTTACTAATTTTTTTCAAGTACTATTATTACGATGTGATACCACATTGTATTGCTCTGGTAATAGTTTCTCAGTATAATGAAAAGTGAATTACAAGCATTAAAGAAATGGTGTGACAAAAATAAATTATCACTAAATTATGATAAAACAAAATTAGTCATATTTAGTAACAAGAAAATAAAAAAAATAATTTCAAACTCATGATAAACAGTATTGAAATAGAATGAGTTTATGAAATCAGATTTTTGGGGGTGATACTTGATTACAAATTGCATTGGAAGGCTCATATTGATAACGTTAAAGCCAAAATGTCAAAAACTATTGCAATACTGAATAAAACATCTCCTAAATAAGAAATCACTTTTCTTGTTATACTGTTTCATACTTCCATACATGAATTATTGTGTTGAGATATGGGGAAACTTGTATAAAACCAACACAAGACCGGTTTGCATGGTCCAGAAGAAAGCTATCAGAATTATAACTGCCTCTGATTACGTTCATCCAACTAATGAGATATTTATTACATTGCATATTTTAAAATTTTATGACTTAGTAGAAAGAACAGCACTGATTATGTACAAAGCCTATCATAAACTCCTTCCAAGCTGTATACAAAAGTGGTTCAAAATTAAAGAGAAAAACTATGATTTACGAGAGCAGGATTTATTAAAAAAAAAAAAACAAATAATCCTCAAACGTTTCTACTAAAAAGAAACTGTCCAGATGACCTGATTGAGACTTATCAGATTTGATTCCTGGATTATTGAGCATAAACGTTCTTGTCTTGAACCACTTTGGCTGTGGCTGCCTGTCTAGGAGGAGTCGACGAGGAACAGGACGGCCTCCAGAAACCATCTTGGCTCCAGTAAGCTGGTTGGTCCACTTGAGTTGTTTACTGCTTGGTGGGGGAACAGTGTGCTGGAACTACTCTGACTGATGAAGCCCTC
>JARVLU010000179.1:11788129-11808781 GCA_031762415.1 Simpsonichthys santanae | reverse complement strand
TGTGTACATAATTTCGTTTCATCACATGTACCACATGTGGTGCAAATGACAATAAAGATTCTCTGACTCTGACTATATGAGGCCGTTCTTGTCTGGGCCAATGCTATAAGGCTGTTTATTAGTTTTCATTACTCTTCTTCATTATGATATGATCTTTGGTTAAACTGTGGCATGAAAGGTGGTGGGCAATATGTATTTCTTTAAGGAATGCTAGGCCTTCAATTATGTATTTATTTTGATTTTATACTAATACAAAAACAAAACAGTCATAGCTAATAGAATTTAATGCAACATCAAATCCTTTGTTTGCTCTTATTGTTTCACACAGTTGAATAGTAGGTACAAAAGAAGATCTAAACGCTCCCCCGAGTTGTATTAAGCTTCAATAGATATTTCCAACAATGTATTTTCAAAATTAAGTTGCTAAAAGATTTTTTTTTTTTTTAAGAAGGGACTCATCTGGATTTCTCGCTGCATCCGTAAAGGGAAGAGCAAATGTTAATATAACTTATTTTTTTTTCCCACAGAAAGGAGAGGCCTGAAGAGAAGAGGGTACAAAGACCCTATTCGTTCTCACTTGAGGGGCTCTCGCCAAGATAATTATAAGCTTTATGAAAGTACACAGCCGAAAAAGTGGAAGAAACCCACTGAAAAAATGGATAGACTGGAGAAGAAAATTACTTTTCCCCTCGGTTTTCACTTTCTGCCCCCTTTAACAAGGAAGGGGACGGCAGCGCATGGAAGAGGCCTTCTTCAGGAGGCTTCCTGTGGCTTTTACGGTGCGGTAAAGAGACATGAGGGACAGCCCTACTTGTGTTTCTTCATCTCATTAAGGCAGAACACCTTTGACCGCTGCACAATGACCAAAGTTTTCTCTCATTACATGGTCCATCTTGATAAAAAAAATTGAAGAGAACAGCGACGCAGCAACAAAAGGAAGACTGCAGTATTTGAATAGGAGTTTGATGCACTAACACTAAACAACACCAAAGAGAACATCTTGTCTTTTGATCAAGTTCTTTCTACAGCTCTCCTCCCTTTTCCTTGTTCTTTTTTGCTTGAATATCATCCTCTCCTGCGCTCGTATTGCCTACACTGTGCCGGGCGCCTGAATGCAGTTGATTATCTAAAAGGAAAAGTTTGTACCTGTTGAAAAGCTATCCTTGCTTTCTTGGCTTGTTAATGCCAACAAAAAGCAGCCACGGCAGATGGTCAGAGGACACCACATGCTGCGGAGAGCCTTTCAGACATGTCCCTAATAAGAATGCAGTGGTGAGAGCTCCTCTGAATGCACGCAGGGGCGAGGAAGATAAGGGAGGAGAAAAGAAAAGAAAGGGGAAAAAACATCTTTTTACCTCTCCATCTATAATTACTCCAAATGAAGAATAGGCTGAAAAAATAAAATAGCCGGGGAGACTTTCCATTATGACGGGGGGGGGGGGGGGGGCGCCTGTCAAGTACAGAAGGCAAAGAAGTTTTTGTAACATCTCAGAAGTAACCACGTATTTGCTTCAGTGCATGAGTGTGTGCATGCTCAACTAAAGCCACATTTGTGGTTTTCTAAATGCACAAAAAGCTTCGTCTATACATGCAGCTGTATAGATCGCTCTCGGCTTGTTCAGCCTGCCCTGTAGTCAAGATGCTACACTCTGAATCCTTGTTTTTATCTCTGCTTCTTCCGTTGCTTGCACCAAATGTAGCATCTTCTTTTAAACAGTTTTTTTTTTTATTTTACTCTTTAACATTTAAAGAAAATTTATACATAAGGGCTGTCTGAGCCGTGCTCCTCCTTGTCACCATCAGAGACGTCGACTGTCTGTTGGACTGACAGGAGTGAGGCACACTGCCCTGCAGAGCAACCATCGTCTTGTGCTGTAAATGGCCAGTAATGTGATTTAAATTTATTTAAAATGAACACACTGGTGGGCTGAGTTGAGATCATCTATGGGCCTGGTTTGGCCCCTGGGCCACCAGTTGACTAGCCCTGGATATATGTCAAAAATGAATATAGGGGCTCAAGCAGGCATTGAAGCACATATGAAGAGCTCAGTGCTCAAACAAGCTTTTAGATCAGTAAGTTTACTGTTTCAACCTAACTTATCTTATGATCCTTCTGATTTTTTCAGCCCATTAAATGAGCGTTATTAGTTGTTATCATCCCCATAGGTTGTGTTCAGACTGTCCCTCCTACCTCCAAGTAGTTTTAAAGTTACACTGTTATTACTGATTACATGCAGCTTTGCACGCATGAAAAACTGGAAGTGCTTTGGGTTTTTTTTGGTTTACTTTATTTAACCCTGTTTCTAAACCTAACCTTACATCTGACCCAGAGCACCAACCCTAAACTTAACCCTTGAGCCTTAACCTAACCCAGACCCTAAACCTAACCCAGATCCTAAACCTAACCCCCAGATCCTAAACCTAACCCCCAGACCCTAAACCTAACCCACATCCTAAACCTAACCCCCAGGCCCTAAACCTAACCCAGATCCTAAACTTAACCCAGATCCTAAAACTAACCCCCCCAGACCCTAAACCTAACCCACATCCTAAACCTAGCCCAGATCCTAAACTTAACCCGCTGACCCTAAACCTAACCCAGATCCTAAACCTAACCCACATCCTAAACCTAACCCCCAAACCCTAAACCTTACTCCCAGGCCCTAAACCTAACCCAGACCTTAAACCTAACCCACATCATAAACCTAACCCCCAGGCCCTAAACTTAACCCAGATTCTAAACCTAACCCCCAGACCCTAAACCTAACCCAGATCCTAAACCTAACCCCCAGGCCATTTACTCTTAACCTAACCACATGACGCTATTATCAACTCTAACAACACACCTTTAAACCTAGTAGGAGTAGGGGCAGTCTGAAAGCAACCTGGGGATGATAACAACTAATAACACACTCACTCCCCCTGTTCTTTGAAATGTGAAAGCTTCGTGGATGAGAAGCAAAACATATTCTGTTACAAATAAAGACTAAGTTATTTTTGCATTGGACTTTTTTGAACTAATAACGAACATTTAATGGCTGATAACATTCAAGGCAGGTGTTTGATCTGCATACTTTAGTCAACAAATCAGAGAGTAAATACGTCCTATTAATAACTTCACACACTCAAACAGCTATTCAGTGGACGTCCTGTTTGTTGACCTAATTTCAGTCACTTTGGCTGTTTCCAAACAAACGCATGGAGTAAACAGCTGGTCACTATTTTTCCTCACAAATTACAAATTTATTGATATGAGAAAAGTATTGAGTGGATCTTGTTCCTTATTTTATTATTTTTATTTTTGACTGATCTTCATAGCCTGCCTGCATAGAAACAGGTTGTTTGCATTTGGTTTAAATTTTCTCTTCGTCACAGACAGCTGCGTGAGAACAGCAGAAATGCTCAAAAAGTTGAAGAAGCTGCAACGCATCACTTTCTGAGCTCCTTGGCAGAATCACTTTCATAAGTTGCAAATCTCAGCAGCGGATTTCACGGAGTAAAAACCGAGAGGATAGTTTCAATACGGTGCTATGATAAAACTCAGAGTCTGTTGAGGTGCAGAATGTGTAAAAGAAATAGTTTCACAACACCAAAAAGTTTCTGACTGGTGTGGAGCAACCATGAATTTTCTTCTGAAAGAATCTTTTTGGACTTGAACCGGTGAAAAAAAACTCTCCTCACTTTGAAACACGGTTGAGGTTTCATCATGTTTTGGGATGATTTGCTGCCTTAAACAGATCAAATGTGAAACACACACACACACACACACACACACACACACACACACATACACACAAAGAAATCAAGTTAGGTGTTTATAAAGAGTGCTAGTCAATTTGACAAAGTCTTCTGGATGGAAGACAAAACATTTCTCCCTCAAAGAAACTGGTCCAGAGGACATGACTGAACTTTTTGTTATCTGGATGATTGAGTTTACAATCTTTTTTCTGAACCATTTTGGCTTTGGTGTCCTAAGCCTGTTTCTGTCGCTGTTTCGTGTCTTAGGCCATCTGGTCTAAGACCTTTGATTGTTATGCATGATGCAATAATTCTCAGTCAGGTCATCTGAACAGTTTATTTTTAATAGAGGCATTTCACCCTCTATCCGGAGGGCTTTCATCAGTCTGAGGAGTTCCAGTAAACAGTTTCCTCACCAAGCAGCAAACGCCTTACGTGAACCAACCAGTTTGCTGGAGCTAAGATGGTTTCTGGGGGCTGTCCTGTCCCCCGTCGACTCCTCCCTGGCAGGCAGCCACAGCCAGAGTGGTTCAAGGCAACAAAGTTCATGCTCAGTCATCCAGGTACCAAATCCAATAATGCTCAGTCATGTCAGACTGATGAAGGCCTCCGGATAGAAGGTGAAATGTCTCTATTAAAAAGAAACTGTCCAGATGACCTGACTGAGAATTATTGAATTTGACACCTGGATGATTGAGCATGAACTTTGTTCTTGTACATGATGATTGATTATTTTGGGCTGAGGGGTCCTTGTGCACGTGTTTAAAGCCTGCTTCTGAGATTCCAACAGGAGGTTGGCTTGAAACACAGCAATGAAGGCCACTTATGGGACAAATCTGGATGGCATGCCGCAGACTGATGAAGTCTTCCGGGTGGAAGACGAAGTGTTTCTCCCTCAAATAAACTGGTCCAGATGACATGATTTAACCTTTTTTGTAGTCAATTTGTATACCCACATCTTTTGTTAGGAGTGAGAGGGCAATTTGCAATTTGCATGTGTCAATCTGCATTATGCAAGTTTACAGAACACCTCAGTTTATATCTTCAATCCTACACTTCCTGTTTCTTTGAATTGAGAAAGCTCCTCAGATGAGAAGCACAATGTCTTCAGCTACAGAAGTCCAGTTGTTTTTGCTTTTTATTTTGTTTGCATTTAACATGTCCTGGATGATTGAGAATCTTCACCAGTATGCCCACACCTTGTACCAGCAGCTATAATTTTGTACAAAGCGATTCCAGTTTTGTTAACAGCAGAGTTTTTGCACCACTTGGGTAATAGACTGGTACAATTTCACATCTGTGCACTTATCTTTTGCACGTATTCACAAATCACTCCCTGCATGGATCATAACATTTTAGGTCCCAGCTCCATCATGCAACCCCCTACATTGCAACTTTAAAAGTTGACCATTCCTCGCCAATGTTGACCTCCAAATTCAATCTGACTGCCTCTCAAATGAAAAGCTGTGAAGTCTGGAGCGCTGAACGTTTTTATATTCTGTCAGTTCATCGTAACTCATTAAATCTATCAGATATTGTACTGCAACTATCAGGAAACATCTTTATGGTGTTTAACACAAAAAATGCAACAACATTTGTTCTTATCGCCTCGAATTTCTTACAGGTTAGTGAGCTCAACGGTTAGCAGATTCTTCTAATTTTTTCATTTACAGCTGAAATATGATTAAACTGGGTGTGACTTCATTCTCAGAGTTGGGTGACATATCCTTAAATTTCCACTTGAAATGAAAACAGAATGTGTAACGTTGGTTCAGAAACAGACTGAGCTAGTTGTTACCACTCCAATGTTTTTAAAGTTAGAGATTTTCACCTGCTTTTGCTCCTCAGTCCACACAGATTTAAGTTGTGGTGGTGAGATTTTCAAAGCCTTGCAAATTGAAAAAAAATAAAAAATAATAATAATTCTGGTGTCTATGTGGACAGAAAAATTGAAGCTGTCTACCATGGGGCACTAATATTCATAATTGGCTGTAACTATTGTACCCACCATTGCACACTGGTTAACTGGACATCATTAACTTCATGGAGACTCTCTCACTGATACATTTTAATCTTTAAATCACTTCTTGGTCTGTTGCCTTCATACATCTCCTCCTACATGTCTCTGCATGAGTGCAGCTACAGCGTGCACTCTCAGGAAATTATTACATGCAGTGTCCCCTCAGTGAGGACTGAACTTGGCAAAGGACCTTCTACTACTCCGCTCCTGCTTCCTGGAATATCTTGCAAAAAGATCTGAAACTCTTGACCTTGACCTCTCTAAATGGCTTTAAGCGTCTGTTAAGTTCCTGGGAAAAACAAATGCAGACATGTTGCTGTTTTTAGTTTTTTACAATACCCTACAACCTAACTGATATTTTTGTTACCTTTCCTTCTAAATACCATTTAATTTCACTTGTTAAAAAAATTCAATTTGCATGCATCCTTTATGATTGTCTATTGTTCTATTTGTTATGCCTAAATAAAGGTTGAATGAATCCATTGGTGTCATCACTCTTTGTTAAAATCAGGTCTCTATTGTAATTGAGTCAGTCCCTGAGGCTCATTGGGATTAACCTGTGTAAATAAAGGTTGAATGAGTTTTACTGAAAGTCACAATGTTATTGCTGGCATTAACTAATGGAGCGAACCCTGACTGTCTGTTAGCAAAATATGCCATGAACCACTGATTTTAACCAACTCTCCGATAATATTGATTGAATGTACATTAACTTGTGAAGTCACCTCAATTCAATATGGTTGCCACAACCACCAAACATAGCCCTGAGATCCTCCAGTCGGATACTTTTAGTGCAGCCAAGGGCAAAATTAAAGCGCAGAAGGGATTGGGCTTTTACTGTGGAAGCCCCAAGTCTCTGGAACTCCCTGCCCATTGATATTTGTTCTGCAGAACTCATTCATTTAAATGCCGCCTAAAAACACCAACTTTTAATTCAAGTTCGATTTGCCTTCCATTAGAACCTCTTAGGTGTGTTATTTTCTTCTTTTAGTTTTGCCCACATCCTTTTTTATTACGTATACTTGTGGGTTTTTGTGTTTGATCTTTCATTTATTTTATTGTAGGATTTCCTGTTTGTGAAACACTTTGGTCGGCATTATTCTATTTAAGTGTGCTGTATGAATAAAATTGACAGCTGATCAACTTTGGTAAACACAAAAATAGCTTTAACTCAATCTTACAGATAGGATGGCACGGTGGCTCAGGTGGTAGAGCTATTGCCTTTTAGCAAGAAGGTCCCCAGATCAAATCCCAGCTGGGGGGGAGGCTTTCTGGGTGGAGTTTGCATGTTTTCTCTGTGCATGTGTGTTTTCTCTGGGTATACTGGTTTCCTCCCACAGACCAAAAACATGCATGCTAGGCTGATTGGTAACTATAAATTGTCCCTAGGATGGATGGTTGGATGGATGGATGATGGATGGATGGATGGATGGATGGATGGATGGATGGATGGATGGATGGATGGAATTTAAAAGATAATAAGCTCAATTTTGCTCTGGTGGCTGCTCAAAGTTATCCACAGCACATATTCTGAGCACTAATAGATTGCAGAAAATCTTTGTTTACAGTTTGGCATTAACATTTGGAGTCAACCCAAATTGTCTGTTAGCAAAATATCTTGAGAAACACTTCATGGATTTTAGTGAAACTATCAGAAATTAATGATCGGATGTATGTCTAACACTGTTTAACTTTTGGAGTCAATTCACTTCCAAATGGCTGCCACAGCTAATCAACCTTGGCAAAGACATATATGGCTATTACTCAATTGATTTTACAGATATTGATTTAAAGTTTGGTGTGGTGGGAGCTGAGACTCCTTCCCATCACACATTTTGATTAGTCAAAGCTTTTGTCATGAAGAACCCTGAATGAAGTGGATTCCACTAAGTAACGCAGGTTTCATTTTACCAAAAAAAATGTTTTTTTTCCTTTAGCATTTTCTTCTATTATTATTATTATGGCAGGTGTCATTTTATCACCTCTCAGTGTAAAATGATTTAATGACAAATTCAAGCATAGTTTAGATGGTGAGTAAAAACAATGCTTTTTTAATTTCCCAAATCACAGCTGTGATGTTCCTTCTTTATTATCTCTCTCTCCGCATCATTTCTCAAAGAGCTAATTGATAGAAAGTGATTCCATAAGCTTTGTTTACTGGAAGGCTGTGAGTATAATGCTTGTGAGCTGGATAGATAATGATTACTGCTCCTGTGCATATCAAGCAGGTCGTTCGTTTCTTCTGTATGAGTTGTGTGTTCATCCAGGCAGTGTCACAGGTGTACTCTCGGCCTTTTCATTACAGTTAAAGTTGTTGAAATTGATCAGGAGAGGATAAATCTTCCACCGCAGCCAGAAAATAAATGAGCGTTAAACTCAGAGAGCGTCCTAAACTCTAGCAAGGTTATCTCATCATGGGAGCAGGTGAGCTCCATCCAGACCTCCCTCCACCCAGCACAATGCCCGGTTTCTAGCTTGTTCCCTGATGGGCTGCAAGAAGTGGAGGGCAGTCATCAGATCTGTTTTGCATCATCCTACAGGACGAAATGGGCGTGATGGCGTGGGTGACCTTTGGATCATCTATCAACGCTGCCGTCTTTTTCCCAGAATAAAAAATGTTGCATTAGCACAAATGACCTTTTCTCATCAGTGCGTCCTGACTGCACAATGCTACGAAGAACCACCCCCAGCCCTCCCCTGTCTATCAACGCTTATGAGCAGCGATAACAATAAAGGAGAGACGGCGATCACAATTTCTAATGATTTCCAATGGCCCTCACGCAACGCTGCATCGTCACATTTCATTTTGTGGAAAAGTTTCAGGTAAACTTTTTAATGTGTGTTTTTAAACCAGCATTTTTAGACAAATGTTGGTCATGCAACACAAAATATGTATTGTTTTATTTTTAATTCTAGCATGAAAAAATTTATACTCTATAGCAAATCTGAAGGGGTCATTATTATTGTTTTTAATTATGTGCCGTATTTCTGGTGTAAAAGTCGCACCTGAATATAAGTCGCATCAGTCAAAAAAAGCATCATGAAGAGGAAAAAAACATATATAAGTCGCTTTGGCGAATGAGTCACATTTATTATGTGTCACAGCTGACCCGTCATGTTTATTATGCATTTATTTAATGATCAAAACAGCTTCTTATTGCCAGGATGGTGCTGCGCCATCTATCCATCGCAACCAGAACCACTAGCTCTCCAGCGTTCCTCCACCTGCACCAGCTGAGTGAAGGGACGGGAGGACTCATTGCAGTTCCTCAAAATTTGACAAGATTAACACTTAAAAACAATTGTTTGATTGTTTGACATTATAGAAAAGGTGAGACTCAGTGGAAATTTCCCTTAATAAATGTACAAAGTACTTTAATGGTTAAAAACAGCTTCATTTTGCCTGGGCAGCGTGTCTCGCTCCATCCATCCATCCATCCATCCATCCATCCATCCATCGCAGCCACAAGCTCTCCAGCGTTCCTCTACCTGCACCAGTTGAGTGAAGCAAGCGGGCATGAGAGAACTCGTTGTTGCAGTTCTTCGAAATTTAAAGAGTCAGTCAAAAATTGAATCATGAATATGGAAAAAAAAAAACGTATATAAGTCACTTCGGCCTACAAGTCACAAGACTGACAAATCTATGCAAAAAAATGTGACTTATACGCCAAAAAACACGGTATGTCATCTACTTTGAATGGAAAGTCCAAATAATTTGTTTTCAATAACTAATTTGGAAAGAAGCTAAACTTTTTAAGCACTTTTTCCCTCTTATTTTGTTCACATGCTTTGCTTAACTTAGCTCTGTATAACAGCAATACCACAAATTAGTCATTTTTTTGGCCACCTTTTGGACATCTAACATGGAAATCCAACAGAAAAGTAGAAACTAAAATTGCTCTACATCCCACAGAAAAGCATAAAAATTTGGCTACTGCCTGTAGGACAGACTTGATGCAGAACTTCTCCATATGCACCACCTGGATTCACTTTTATAGTTCTGGTGATTTTTTTTTTTTTTTTTTTGAAGTGAGCACCGAACCTTTAATAGAAGCTGAAAGAAAGAAACTTGTTTAAAATGTGCCTTCTCTTGTTTTGCTTATTTTTAATTCAATTCAACCTTTATTAAACATATAAAGTCACACTGAGCCTCGAAGACTTATTTACATTGAGACCTGCTTGGACAGACAACAAAAAGTGGTGAAAAATAACACATAGGGTTTGGAAACAAAAAAAAAAAAATCTTAACACGCTTTTACCCTCTGGTTGAAGGTCAACGAATGATCCGAGTAAAATCATGTTTTAAACTAGTTTTACTTACTCTATCTAAGCAATTTCAGTTTTATAGTTACATTCTCTTATAAAGGAGGGTGATAATGTAATTGCTGTATCTGTGCATGTGGATTCATCTGTCTGTTAGCAAAATATTTGTATTTTGATTAAAGTGTCAAGTATTTATACTTTGTACAACTGCTTTACTTTTAAAATCAACCCTGTTTAAGATGGACGTCACAGCCATAAAAAACAAAATGACTATAACTCAGTTTAACAAATGTTGAGCTTACATTTGGTGTGGTAATAGCTGAGAGTCATCATGTCACAGATTCTGAATACTAACAAACTGTGCAAGGTCTTTATTTATTTATTTATTTTACTTTAGCATGCAAGGGGTTAGTAGTATGCATTCCTTCAAGAGATGTTGGTTTCTAAAGACACAGAGACAAATGAGACAAACAGCCATTCACTCTCACTCACACCTAGAGACAATTTGTAGTTACCAATCAGCCTAACATGCATGTGTTTGTTTGTGGGAGGAAACCAGGGTAACTGGAGAAAACAACACATGCACTGAGAGAACATGCAAACTCCACCTTATTTCCCTCCCATTCCTCCTTCCCCTGAAATTTTCATTTGTTTTTGCAACTTTCACACTGTGTCCCATCTAGGACACAGAATGTTTTTTTTTTAATATACCTCCTCTTCCCTCATTTTCTCTTTTCCTTATCTAAACGAAAAGGGTAGCACCTCCCACGAGGCCGCAGCCTCAGAAACCTCCGTCTCTCCATGTCTGTTTGTTTGTGTTTTACTTAGATGGGCTATACTGAAATATATCCATTTTGTTGTGTTTCGGTGCGATGACAATAAAGCTGATTCTGATTCTGAAAGATCCCCCAGCTGGGATTCAACCTGGCAACCTTCCTGCTGAGAGGCAACAGCTCTACCAACTGAGCCACTGTGCTGCCTAACATATGAATATGCCTATATGTAAACAAAAAAACAAAAAAACTGAAAACCAATAAAAAGACAAATTTCTGTGGTTGTGAGTTTCCTGTCATGCAATGTTATTGACCATTGCTCTATTCAAAATAAAAGTCTAGCAATTTGTTTGAATCTCATAATTTTCATTTATAGACTTCATTTTACTGATATGAAAAAAATGTTCCTACTTTTTTTCTTTAAAATTGGTCTCCAGTCACAGTTCTTAAAATACTGTATATTTGATTACACAACTAAAATATGTTCCATGTGGTTCCATTGTGGGTAAAAGAAGTCAGTTTAAATGAGTGTCTACGTGTATAATTAATGTAAGTGAACAATAGTAAATACTTCAGTTCGTAAATTCCATTTTTGTCCCACTTTTGCTTCATTGGCTCTGATTGCTCGCAGCTCTAATTCCTCCAAAAGTTTTGTGTGGAGAACAAAAACATGGAAGCGGAGCCCCTCTTAGTAAGAAGACGATAAAGTTAGACCAATTAATTTTCTCCGTCTGTTTTTGAATTCGCCAAAACAGAAAGACAGGAAGAGAGATATTCCGCGTCGAGACAGATGATGAATCTTTTTGAAAAGCCTCCATCTATCACAGGCGAGATAACTCGGCAGTGTTTATATATTTTCGCTGTGTGGCTGAGCCTCCCATCTGGCTGGAAATCGTTTGAAAAATGCACCTGTGCCAAGGCTTTGACAAGTTCTGCAGATTCAAGGTTCAGCTTTACAAGTTGTGGGTATTTGATGCCTCTACAAAATTCATCTTACACCATAGTAAAACCTGTCCTTTGTCCTTATCCGAGGCTGACAACTCTAAACTTTCACTTGGCTTTTATTCTGTTTGTTTTAGTTATAGATTGAAGCTGAACTTCACTTTGCTGTCTCCATGGTGCATGTGAGGAAAAGGATTTTCTTTTTCAGGCCAGTCAAATAAATTTTAAATCTGTTGTCAGATCTAGGGATTGTGTCGTGTAGCGTCACATTGCCCTGCTTTTCTTTTGTTTTGGTCAGGAAGGCACAGATTAGCACTTTGCAGCTGCAGTGGTGTTTTGCCATGAAGAACAAAGCAACCATCATGTGCCAGCTCCACTCCCAGAGGACTAAACCTTCAGTGGGGTGAAGAAAAACAAGAAGGAGAAGAAGAAAAATCCCAGGATTCAGGGCAGTTGTCACATAGTGACATGTCTTTGGAACAAAGGCGCTGACAATAAGTTGTGTCACAGAGTTGCTGCATCTCTGGAGTTTTCTTTTTTGTTTTGCCATGCTAGATATTTCTAGGTCTGGGAATGTCTGCCTGCTGCCTGTTGGGCTATTCTGTTGCTGTGGAGGGAAATAAATCTTAAAGACATTGTGCTGTGAGTGTGGTTCACCCTAGAATAAAAATGAGTAATAATTAAAAAGACGTTTTTTAATGAAATTCATCTCATCCACTGCCTTTTATACAAGTGTTAAACTAAGAGAATTTTATGATGATAGGGGATGAAGTTGTAGTTGTATTGGTTCAACTTTGTCAAGATATGCACAATCTTATGCACTACTGTGAGATCTTGCAAGATCTATTAGATGTGTTGAGTAAAATTCTGGACTCTTACAACAACCCTGGCTCAGTTTCTTTAATAATAACTGCAATTTTTAAGAAAAGATGTTGTGGTCAAAGTGTGTTTTAGTCTCAGCTACTGCCATACCAAATCTTAGCTCGGTATCTGTAAAATTGTCTGAGTTACAGCCAATTTTGTATTTTCAAATGTAGATTAGCTGTGTCCAGTGGTTCATGATATTTTTTTGCTAACATGCACAAAAGGTTGAATTCCAACAGGTAATGCCAATATTTTTCAACAAAGGTATTATGCAATCATGTGAGCTCAACTACTACTACTACTACAGTACTACTACTGCTTCAAAGTTTTGCTCAACATCGATAAAACAACAGAGGTATAGCCATTTTGATTTGTAAGTTAATTATAAAAACTTCAAAATAATCTTAAAACTAACAGGCAGCCAATGCAGATCAACACTGGTGAAATGAGACCTAACATTGTGGAACCAGTTAAAACAAAAGTTACATAAGTAACTACGGTTCTATGAATCCCGGATGACCGCCAGAGGGCAGTGCTGAAAGCACTGAATGTTCCCTTCTTGCATGCGCTGTTCGAGTAATAATATCAAAAAAGTCACAGGTGTAACACGGATGACCAATCAGAGGCTTTATAGCCTGGCGTCATCTGCGGCTCTGCTCCTACAGAATCTTCTCGCGGAAAGCAAGGATTCTGAGTGACAGAGAAGCTCTGATGGTCATCCGAAATTCATAGAATCATATCTGATAATTCTCAATCAGGTCATCTGGACAGAAACTGTCCAGATGACCTGATTGAGAATTATCAGATTTGACACCTGGATTATTGAGCATGAACTTTTTTGTCATAGAATCATAGTTACATATGTAACTTTTGTTCTATTTCATCCCTCCTGACTGCCAGAGGGTGGTGCTGAAAACACTGAATGACAAATACCAACAATGTCACAAGGAATCTTGAGCAGATACCTCACTAAGGAGTCCCAGAAGACCCTTGCAGAAGAACCTGGCCCAGGGGATGAGAGATGGCCACGTTAACCCTGTAGAATCTGGGGAACGTGCTTGGGGAAGCCCATGATGCGGCAGCACATATTGCTTCCAGCGGAACCCCTCTCAGGGCAGCCCAGGAAGTGGACACACTCCTTGTAGAGTGTGCCTTTATGCGGACTGACAGGGGGCCATGCCCTACTGCGTAGGCATGGCAGATGATATCCATGATCCAGTGGGAGAGGCACTGCTTGGAAAGAGGATAGCCTAACCTAGGGCCTCTGTAACACACAAACAGCTGGTCCAAACATCTTATAACAGCAGTAGCTGGAATGTATGTCTTCAGTGCTCTCACTGAGCACAATAGTCCAGACCCCTCGCCAGGCGTAGGCTGAAAACGTGCCAGCCTTAACGGTTGGTTACAGTAAGAGTGAGATAACACCTTTGGCTCAAATGCAGTGTTCGGCCACAAGGTAACACCAGAGCCCTCAGGGCCCCACCTGAGACATGAGGGGTTGATTGAGAGAACATGTAGCTTGCTGACCCCCTTTGCTGATACAATAGCCAGCAGAAAGGCTGTCTTACATGAATGCCACTTGAGGTCTGCCTGCATCAGAGGCTCGAACGGAGGGTGGCACAGAGCATCGAGAACCAAGGGCAGATCCCAACCTGGTGCTCATGTAACTGTTGGCGGGGGCAAACTACGGGCACCACACAGAATGAAAGAGATTAGATTATGGCTCCCCACCATATGGGCATTGATGCTGGCATGATTTGATGATATTGCCGCTACATAGACTTTAAGTGTCGAAGGAGAGCGACCCTTACCAAGGAGAGACTGGAAAAACTCCAGAATGGTGGGTAGTGTACAGGAGACTGGATCCTCATTGTGTTCGGAACACCATTGGGAAAACAGACACCACCTGTTTTTGAACTACTGATGAGTAGAGGTACCCTGACACCCAAGATGGTGCATTTGACGGGGCTCAAAACTCCAGTCAGCTGCTGTCCTAGCCTCGCAGTGGCCACACCCACAGCCAAAGATGTTGAGAATTGGGGTGCTATATCAGTCTCCCCAACTGAGACAGCAAATCCCTCCTGGTCGGAAGCCACCATGGGACACCCTGACATAGACTCCATTGCAGTGGGAACCATGGTTGTACTGGCCAATATGGGGCCACCAGTAGCATCCTGTGGCCCTCCTCGAGGACTCTGTGAAGGGTTGGCCAAATTAGAGAAATTGGTGGAAAGGCATATAGGAGGGCCCTTGGCCAAGGATGGGCCAATGCATCCTGGCCCAGCGCACCCGACGCCCCGGTAGGTGAGCACTCTAGGTGACATTGAGTCAACCCCTCTGTCGCAAGGTCTACCCCTGCCTGACCAAAACAGTCCCAGATCATCAGTACTATGTCGCTGTGGAGGGACCACTCTCCCAGAGCAGACCCCTGGTAGGAGAGAAAGTCTGTGACCTGACTGTGTCTCCCTGGTAAGTATACCACCCGCAGGGTAGACAGGCGAGGAGAAGCCCATTCCAAGGACTCTCTGGACACTCTCAGAAGTTGTGCTGACCTGGTACCCACTGGTGATTGATGTTGTAGACAATAGAGGTGTTGTCCAACCGAATGAGAGTATGCCCCCCTTCCAGGTGGGGCAAGAAGTACCTGAGTGCCAATGCATTGCACGCAGCTCCAGCACACTTACATGGTTGGAACAGCCCTTTGACCCCAGCAGCCCTGAAGTGATCTGTGTTGCCACACAGTACCCAATCCCCTGGAGCTGGCATCTGTCATGCCCACTTCCCTGTGACACACTATCACCTCCATGGGGACACCCCTGGACAAATAATCTTCATCCCTCCATGGAGTCAGGGCCTGAAGACATGACCATGTCACTGTAAGCCTGTGATGCCTGTGCAGCCTGGCATCCAGGCAAAAGCTGTTGAGCCACCTCTGTAAAAGGCAAATTGACAGCAGGCATAAGAGTACCACCTGAGTGACTGACGGCAGTATGCCTAGTAGCTGCTGGAAGGCAAAATAGGGGAGCTGCTTGCCCAGCCTGAACCGACTGACCAACTGGAATATGCTACCCACCCTTGAGCAGATGGGCGAGCTCTCATGGAGGGTGAATCCAGAAGGGATCAGGCAGCTCTTCTCCAGGTGACATTAAGGCCCAACTGGGACACCTGAGCGAGCAGGCGGGTCATGTCGTGAAAGCCACAGGCCCGAGATAGGGCGTAGAGAAGCCAATCATCTGAGTATGGCAGAACCTTCACTCTGAAAGCCTGCAGAGGAGAGAAAGCTGCCTTCACGCACTAAGTGAACACCCTCGGAGAAAGAGAGAACCCGAATGGGAGTACCTGGAGCCGCCAGTGATGACCCCAATAGTCGAACCTGAGAAAGCAGCAATGCTGTGCTACAATAGGCACATGAAGGCACATGAAAATAAGCATCTTCAGGTCTATAGACATGAACCATTCTCCATTGTGACAACTTGAAGGACCTCTGCTGTCATGAGCATGTGGGAGGGCAGCACCCTTAGGTACCGGTTGAGTCCCCTCAGATCTAAAATGGGATGTAAGCTGCTGTCCTATTAACTGAGGAAGTAAGTCAAGTAATAGCATCTGGATTGTTGCAGAGGGTTCACTGCCTCGATTGCACCTTTGGCCAGGAGGACAAAAGCTCCTGGCTTAGTGCTCTAGCTTTCACCAGGTCGGCAACTAGTCATCTTGACCTTGAGATGTGAGGCCACCATCGGAACTGTAGCCAGTATCCATGAGTCTGAGTGGCAACCACCCACGGGTCCACGGCGTGAGCAGCCCAGTAACTGAGCTGCTGGTGGGAAAAATATCCAACGGTGAGCCTGGTGGCAACATCGTTTCCCTCAACGGCTCCTAAGGGCTGTGGGGGGTGGGAGTGGGGGGGGTCAGAACCTGCACAGCTGGTTGGTGGACCGACTCATGAAAGCCCCAGTTGGGTCTTGGCTGACCCACACGAGGATAAAGACCCCTTAGCCGATTCCGACCCTGAGGCGGAGGCCTAATACTAGGATTAGCCGATGGGCGCCTTAGATGCTAAGGAGGTGGAGGGGGCATCGCCCTGCTAGGGCTCAAAAGCCGCTGCCTCGTTTGTCATGCCTGGACGGTCCGTTACAGCGCTTTCAAGGCAGCTGAACCAAAGAACTCCCCATGCGGTAACCGCTTCCAGAAGTGGACGGCACCGCAAAATAAGCAAAAGACTACTGATCAGTGTTGAATCACACACACAGTAGTCAAACACTGTATTTGGGAAAGGGATGAAAGCCGCCGTAGTCCCAATGAAATATCTTGATGAAGGCTAAACCGTTGCAGCCCCAAGGAGAGCAAACACACTGCTCTATCCAACGAGCACTCTGGCCTCCGACAATGGTGGAAAGATCCAAAGGGCTGAAGCCTTGGATTGAACCACATGCGAGAAGAAAAAGGAGCAGAGCCGCGGATGATGCCAGGCTATATAGCCTCTGATTGGTCATCTGTGTCACACCTGTTACTTTTTTGACATTATTACTCAAACAGCACATGCGTGAAGGGAACATTCAGTGCTCTCAGCACCACCCTCTGGCGGTCAGGAGGGATGAACTAGCACTCTGGTAGCAGCATTTTGAATTAAGTTTTTCTACACCGATATGTGGACACCTAGTTAAGATGGCATTACTGTTGTCCAGTTTTGATGAGCCAAAGGCATGGGCCGATTTCTCTGCATTGCTGAGAGACAAGATCTTCCCCTAACCATTGCTATTACTAGAAACACTTCTAAAACCACAAAGGTCTCACTTGTAAATGAATCCTCAAGGTCTAATGTTATTTATCTGTATAAATAAAGGTTGAATGTTTTGGTAAAATAACGGAACACTCCAAATGAAATTGTTTAGCTGCATTTCAAACAGCATCTCGCCAATTTTGTACCATGGAGACATGCAAAAGTAAGTTCAAAGTAGATGGAAATATGGTGGTGCTGTCCAGCCAACATAGGTGTTCACAGAGACAAACTGGTGTGTGTTGTAAAGTGGGAGGATGATGTATTCAGTACATCTCTAACCACTGATGGTGTTGTCACCCAGTTTATTCCACAATGTTGGCTTGTTTAGTGTGAACGCACAGGACCCAGCATTGAAATCTCTCTGGTCCAATGAATAAAATGCCAGTGGATGTGCACAAGGACTGCTTCTTAGAAAAACACTGATGTGTAAAAAGGGCTATATCACATGCAAACCCTTCAAAACTATAAACAAACCCAAAATTAAAGGTTGTGCTGCTCTGCTTTAGGTTTAAAATAATCTAAATGACATTCAGTGCTGCCAGATAAGTCAACTACATCAGTTCAACTCGGCAATAATTTGTGGTGATGAGTTGTGCAGTTTCTGTCAGGCGCTTCTATTCTTTCAGTTCTTTTCCAACATATTGAATACATTTACCTTTATGTTTACTTTAAACCCCAGCATGATTCATTTTACTAATATTGACAGCCCGTGAAAGACACTCAAGTGTGAAATTTTAATTGTGTGTTGAGAGCAATCTGCGGGTCCCCTGGGGGTGAGAGATGGAGCAGTAGATCTGGTTCAGTGAGGGTTTCACAGCCCAAAGCAACTATTGATCAGTTCAGTTGAAACTGTAAACAGCGAGGCATGAGGGGCAAAGATAGCAGCCTCTTTCACTGCTGCTTTCAATAAACCCTGCCTCATTTCCTATTGAAAAATTAACTCTCTTTTTTTGTTTGTTTTAAGTATGATTGTTGAAAATCATGGCTCACTTAGGAGCTAAGTGGGGGATAATTTAGAATAAAAAATGAAGACGGAAATGTAAGAGGTGCAAAAATAAGTATGCAAAATGGAATTCCCTTTCAGCTGGCTGTAAAGCAATTTATTTTTTCTCTAAAACATGTTTTACCTGTACTGGAAATTATTCCTGGACTACTAAACCAAATTCAAGGTAAACTGGTTTGAGAATCACATTGATATTAATGGTTGTGACTGTACCTAAGTATAAGGACCAAGGAGAACAGATGCAAAGACTCAGAGCAACTTTACAGTGTTTACTGATAAATTATACAAGTCAGGAAGGGAGCTGGAACCTAGAAGAGCAAAGAAATGATTGGTGGTCTTGTTGGCAGAGGTGATGTTATTGTTGACCTTTCTTACATTAGGGGTCGGAGTCAGTCGTGGGGAGAGCTGACCCAAATGGTTCCAGCTGAAGAAAGTGTACATCTGAACAATGGCAGGCAATGGGCAAGTGGTAGGAAGATGTGTGGGCAGCAGAGGAGGCACAGAGGAGTTTGAGGTCCACAGAGGAGAGTCCAGGGGACAGGAGGACATAAGGGATTAATTGCTGGAGGCACAGAGAGAATACAAAGTAATTAGTATTTAAGTTTTAGACACGAGTAAAAGGCTAGAACAGAACTACCATTGGCAGGTAATGCTCCAGCGCTGGCTGAATGTCCTCTGCAGCCTTTTATGCTCGTCATGCTCATCAAGCCAATGATCCTCTGGTGCTGCTGATTAGAGTCTGGTTGTGGGTGCAGGAGCTGAGCAGAACTCCCACAGATATGTCCCTCTCCGGGTTGGGAGCCCAGCAAAGCTTACGGAGGGGTGGGGCCTTGAGGTTCTGATCAGGTGGTGGAGTAAGTATCTTGGAGTGTTGTTCACAAGTGAGGGAAGAATGGAGCCTGAGAATGACAGACAGATCAGTGCAGCGTCTGCAGAACTGCAGACTTTGTTCCAGTCTTTTGTGGTGAAGAGGGAGCTGAGCTGACAATGAAGCTCTCTGTTATCAGTCTATGATCCTATCCTCATAAGCGGTCACAATCTTTGAGTAGGGACGAAAAGAAGGAGATCCTGGATACAGGCAGTCAAAGTGAGTTTTCTCTGCAGGGTGACTGGACCCTGTTAGAGAAAGGGTCAGAAGTTCAGGTATCCAGGAGAGAGACTTGGAGTAGAACTGCTGCCCCTTCACATCAAGAGGAGCCCGTTCTTGTTTCGGGTGGCCTGGGGACGTCTTGAAGTCCTCCCAGAAGAGCTAGAAGAGATGGCTGTGGAAAGAGATGGCTGGGCCTCCCTGGTCAAGCTGTTACCTTTATTATCCAACTCAGAAATAAGCGGAAATGGATGGATGGTGAATATTGATATGTTTAAGAATTCACAAAAAAACAAGAACATTTTTGAAAATGTTTTCTGCCTGCAGGAATGAAGGGTAGATTTGTGTGTCTGTGATGTCGAGGGGCAGAGCATTGACGTGTAATGAAACAACTCAACAGTCTAACAAAAGAGCAACAGTGACTGGTTGCACAACTCTTCCCCCTCAAAGCTCTGCTGTAAACATGGAGAGATATTTTTAGCACTCCTTGGGAGCAGGTGTCCAATTATTTTTTACATACTTTAAAGGTATATGGGGTGGGGACTAAGACAAACTCACTTTACTGTCCCTCAGTGTGCAAAACTAAAAGGAAAAAGAAAAATGCAAATCCTGAAGGAATGCCTGTCGCCCACTGCCTTTCATGCCAGAGTTTTAGACTAAAATAATCTTATGCTAAGACAGGAGTTGTATTCATTTTGACTAAAAGTTAATAGAGTTAAATAAAACCTCATGCAACATCACAAGATGTCATGCAAACAGTATGTTTTGCGAATGATTGAGTTACTATAATTTTAGCTAAAATTGTGTAAGTCAGTTGAGTTATAATAATTTTTGTGCTGGTTAAAGATAAGCAGCTGTGGCAGCCATCTTCAAATGGACTGACTCCAAAAGTTTTATGTTGTAGATGTACATCCAGTGCTTACTTTCTGAAAGTTTTAGTAAAATCTAACGTTGTTCATGGGATATTTTGCTAAAAGACAGAGTTGACACCATATTTTATGGCATTACGCTTAAGCAAAGAACTCACACTTTGAGTAGTACTTGGAATATGTGTTGGTAATAGTTCCAACAATTATGTCAAATGTTAACTTCAATTCAGCTCAATTTAATTTATTTACATAAATAGCACGAAGTCACAAGAGAAGTTTCTCAGGGCACTGAACAGAAACATACATACATATACTG
>JARVLU010000179.1:11740209-11752331 GCA_031762415.1 Simpsonichthys santanae | reverse complement strand
AAAGCGCTTCACAGTACCAGCCATCCACCCATTCATACACACATTCATACACCAGTAGCGGTGGCTGCCATGCAAGGATACACAAAGATGCATAAGGTTAGGAATAAGATCATCAGAAGCACAGCACAGAATTAACAACTGTGAGATAAAGTTAGAGAGGCCAGACTGAGATGCTTTGGACATGTCCAGTGGAGGGACAGTGGGTATACTGGTTAAAGGATGTTAGACATGTGATTGCCAGGAAAGAGACAAAGAGGAAGGCCAAAGAGGAGTTATATAGATGCAGGTTGAGTAAGGACAGAGGATGCAGAGGACAGAGTGAGACGAAGGAGGACAACTCACTGTGGCGACACCTAAAGAGGGAAAAGCCGAAAGAAGAAGAAGGGATTTCATAGTTAATTTTATTTCATATGATACCCAGATATAAAGTATGCTCTGCTAAAGAAAAATGACTGACTCTCTGAATCCTCTATTTCATATCTGGATGACATAAAAATCTGGATTGCTGTGAAGTTTTTAAAGTTTAATGAGAAAAAGACTGAGGTGATGGTCTTCAGAAGTTTCACTGTGACCCCATATATAGATGTTGGTTCTTTGACCTAGTACAACAGGCCAACTGTTACAAACCTATGTGTCAAAGTTGATGCTGGACGAAGTTAAAAATCACATCAAAGCAGTTAAGTCCAGTTTTTATTTCAGTTGAGGAAGCAGGCTAAAGCAAAACTGATTCTTTATCAGCGGCACTTCAATACAATAAACCACGCCTTTGGCTGGATTAATGCACTTTATAAAAGAATAAGTGATTCATGTATCGCTCATATTCAGAGGGTACAGAATGTTGCTGCACATCTTTTAACTGGCACTCGAAAGTTAGACAATATTTCACATATTTTAGCCTCCCTGCACTGGCTGTCTGTACGTTTTACGATTCATTTTAAAATTATTTAATTTGCTTTTAAAGCTCTTAATGGTCTTGCTCCATCCTATCTGTCTGAGCTGCTACATCCGCATCCTCTTGATCCCATAGGTCAGCTGATCAGCTGCCATGACCATGCTTTGCTGTGGCAGCTCCTAAATAATTGAATGACCTTCTGGGACATTGTAATATTTTTTTTTTTTTTTTTTTTTTATTGTTTGATTGTTGAGTGGCATAGTGGCTCAGTTGATAGAGCTGTTGTATGTCAGTAAGAGCATCACCCGAACTAATTCGAGCCAGGGGGCCTTTCTGGGTGGAGTTTGCATGTTACCTCTGTGCATGCATGGGTATTCTACTTCAGTTTCTTCCCACAGATCAAAAACATGCATGTTAGTCTAATTGGTAACTCTAAAATTGTCCATAAGTGTGAGTGAGAGAGTGAATGGTTGTCTCATTTGTCTCTTTGTGTCCCTGTGATGGACTTGCAACATGTCCAAAATGCACCTTGCCTTTCACACAGCGACTGCTGGATATGGGCACCAGTGATCCCCACAACCCGAAAAGGAAGCAGCAGGTAAAAAATAATGGATGGATAGATGGATATAAATAAAACTGGTGTATAGTATTGTAAAAAAAAAAAAAATCACAGCTTGATATTTTATAGTTTTATACTGCTATCTTTACATTGTGCATCTGTTTTATATGTCTAATGGAAGTGTCTCAGGCTGCACCAGAAGTGCAACAGCTAAGATGTATTTGCAAATAACAATATAATTCATTGTAAACAACCATGTCACGTGGAACTGACGATGATGTAAAGGTTTCTGAAACAGTGTTTGCATGAACCACATTAATATTTTGGTGATGGGAGTTGTCTTGAGATAGCAGCAATCCAATTTGCTCTTAGCCTCATTAGCTTGGCAATTCTTAAAGCAGGTAAGATATTAACTATTCATACCCTTTCTACAAAACCCCACTTAAAAAAACAGAACTCATATCTATCTGAAGATGTCTGTGTACATTTCAGATACAATATGTGAAAACTCCACCAATTACACACCTGTTGAGCCACACTATACTCTCATGTACAAGTTAATTCATTTCTCACACTCGTGGTCTCACACACAATTAGCTGTGTTTGTGGCGAACATTGTTTATATGACATTTTCAATTAGGAGAATTTGTGGCACAACATTAACTTATTAAGGGACAGAGATGAAGAGAACACAGCTCTAATGCAACCACCTAACTTGAGTGATTTATTCTAGTTTACTGCTTCAGAATGAAGCAGCTAACACACAAATCAGGTGAATAGCTTTTCATTAATTCAAGTTATTATCTATGCAAGCAGCAGTTCTTTATGTTTCCCAATGCTACTGAATCTGCTTTGTTCATGTGTTGTTTTTTAGTCCATATGTATCGATAACCACCAAAAGGTGAAAGGCGGGCCATGTGTGTTTGGTTGTGTTAGTTTGATTGTATTGTTAGAAAATATTTGCATGAACAACTTCACAGATTTTAATAAAATTCCACAAAAGTATACAAACAATGTACATATACAACTAATTCACTTCTGGGGTGAACTTTATTCAGGATGGCTACCGCCAGTAATATCAAATACTGTACAAAAATAGCAATACTATCTGTATCTCGGTGAATTTTACAGACACTGACCTTAAATTTAGTTTTGTAGTAGCTGAGAGTCATTTACAAAACATACTCTGAGCTCTAACAGATCTCACAAAATGAAAAATAAAAAAATAATAATAATAAAAATAACTAACAATAACTATCAAATTCAGCTGTGGCCATCTGTTGGTAAATTTGTTTTATCAAACCCCTGGGTGAATGTTGTTCAAACTTTAGGGAAAATAATCAGTTTGCCATGTAGTTATTTTTATATTTTAACCCAATTCATGCCACAGCCAGCTGATTTTAGTCAACACAGAAATTGATGCACCTCAGCCAATTTAAAAGACACTGAGCTAAATTTGGTGTGGTAGTAGTTGAGAGTCACTCATAATACATACTCCGAGCACTAATAGAATGCTCTAGCTCTTGCAATGTTGCAATGGGTGATAGGCAAAACAAAGAAGGGAAACCGAAACTATGGCAGGAGGGGCGGTTGACATGGGCAGGAGAACACAGAGCATGAAGGCAGGATGGGCAGAAATGTGGCATGGGGAGCAGAGATATGAGCAGATGGGGGGTTCAGCAGGGGCTGCTGACTATCACATTCACAATCAACTCCAGCAGCGGTATGTTTCATGAACCGTTGAACTAATTTTAACAGAACTTTTAGAAAATAATCACTTGGCTGATATGTACGACTGATAAACGTTTGTACTCAACCCAATTCAAGATGGCTTCTAAAGCAAACTAACAATAGAAAACCACAAAACGGCTATAAGTAAGCTAATTTTACAAGTATTGAGCTTAAATTTGGTGAGGCAGTGGCTGACAGTCATTTACAAAACATACTCAGAGCACTAACAGATCATGCTAAATTTTGGGAGATGTAATGTTGCATGAGATTATTCAGAATGTTATTTTCAAGGTTTGACTAAAAGGTTATAATGTTGTTTCTTCTCAGCATAAAATTTTAATTGGAATCTTTGGCATGAAAAGTCAAGGGCGATATGTATCCCTTCTAGCGAGGTTGGTCTTTAGTTGTCCCCCACTACAGAGCAAAAAGGCAGGATTGGAAACATTCTGTCTGTGCATGAGCACGATAACGTAATAAATAAGTGAGATATTGTCTTCAATTATGCTGTGTAGTTACATCCAGGCTTAAGAAAGGGTCCTACCAAAACGTGGCTTGCCATGTCAAAATCCAAGATGGCCACTGCCTTACATGTGTAAACCTTATGAGCTGGATAACTTGAAAAAGAAGCAACAGGCCAACTTTGTCTTTGGTGTGTGGCTTCAGAGGTGTAGGGTTGCCTCATCGCAATCCAAGATGGCCACCCCTATCATTTGAGGAAATTATGTTTTCTAGTTTTTATATTGCCTAAAAGTATTGTTTCCTCAAATGCTTGGGGTGGCTGAAGATCAATCTACTGGCCAACCCTTGGCTCCACCATTGCACTTTGGTTCCTCTTTTGCCAGGATCCATCACTCTGTTCTGCCTTGGACAAGAAAAAAAAAACCTACATGTACCTCCATTCTATATACAGTGTAACGACTACCCACTTGAATACCTTGCACCAAAAACATTAAGGTCTACTTGCATTCCCTGTTCAATTCCAGTCTAGAAAACTAATCTCACAAACTACAAACATTCACTATTCAAATCCTTCAGCGATGGAGGACATCAAGCATTACTGCTTGTCTAAATAGCTTTTTTTCTGAGTAAATATGGTTACATTATAGGCTCACACCTCTCAGGGATCTCTGCTCCTTCACTTGTTTTGGCAATGGAAAACACAAACAGTTGAAACGCGTGTATGGTTGAATATGCACAACACCTCTGATTACGCAATCCTCCTCCTCATCTCATAGCAATATTGTATTATAACCTTAATGATTGGGTTAGAGCAGCATATTGTTTGGGCTTCACCCTTTCCTCACTGTAACCACAGGACGCCTGGCGCAGCCTTGGAAATCAGGACTAGCTAATATAGTTCCAAGTGGCAGAGACATGTTCTGACCACGGTTTCCATGCAGCCATGATGCATCATGCGCCAGAGGAGTTGAGCGTGGGAGGGAGTGAGCTCTCTGGATACTTCACAGACATGTGGAGAGAGAGAGAGAGGGAATGAAGTGCATGGAGCTGTGAAGAGAAATAAACAAAATGCATTGAGTAAGAATGTGCGAGTGAAATATAAAACAACTCAGCGTGAACGGTGTGCCTTAAATGTACAAGTTTATGCTCATGGGCATGCAAATTACAGATCATTGAGTGAATGCCTAAAAAGTGGAACATTTCAGATTCATGCGGAGTGAGATAGTAGGATTGCTAATGGATTTTCTTTATTGAAAGCCAGTTGCTAATGAGGAAGTAGGCAGGAGAAAGGGCAAGCGGGGGTTCATCGTAGTGGGTCATAGTGAGAGCTGATTGCTATGCAGGTTGCAGGTAAGAGGGCCAGGTTCAGCTGCATATGCTCTGTACATAACTCTGCTTAAAACTGTATAGTCCATATACCCTGGGTATTGATCACTATACTTTGGTATCACTTTAACTGAATCATCTGAAAATAACTCATGTATATTCATTTTATTCAAACACAGTCCAGGCACCCAAGTATAAAATAACACAAACTGTTGGGATTACAAAAAAAAAAGAAAAAAAATGTAAGTACTTTTATGCATTGAGAAAACTTTTGCAACATCTGGACATTACATGGAATAATTTTCCACCAGTCTCGGAGTTCCTAAATACACTTGTTGGCATGTTTTTTTTTATTTTCTGTTTAGGTCCTGCTTGTTCCAGATCATCATTCTAGGCCAGTTTGTTTGATTTGACACCCTCTTGGAGTGAAGAGAAACGTATGCATCAGTAGATTTGTAAAATGAAATCTGGTGGGAGACTCTAGGTACGGCCCTGTGTTTGTTGTCGATCCTGCGTGGGCCACTGCATCTGCTCCTTGAATAGTAACTCACTTCATCTGTACAGGAAAAACTTCCCTCTTTTCTAAAAGGATAGCATGTTTACTGGGGCTGTCTTTGCACTGAAGGAAGGTTGGAGATCTGGAATACAGCAACACTGCAGAATCATGGATTTCTGGTCAAATTCGTGTTTTGAGTTTTAAAGTTTCACTTTGTTGTTACTTTGCCTTTGCTGTTTATTCTAATAGCCTTTAACTATGTCTGGTGCAGCAATATGTGGAAGTCATTTACAACACATAAGCAGAATGAGACTTTTTATGTAGAACTTTGGCACTTTTATATAACTTTGTTTCATTTTTACCTCATACATAATAAAATTGTAAATGGTCTGTACTTATATAGCACCAGTGTGCTTTACACTACAATTTGTGCCCTCATTTACCCATTCATACAGCAATTAACTAGATCTGTATACAAATAATAATCAGTGATTTAGTACATTCATACACCAATGGTACACACATGGGAGGCAATGAGGGGTTCAGTGTCTTGCCCAGGGACACTTCGGCATGTGACTGCTGATGGAATCGGACCCCCAACTCTTACATTGGAGGACGACTGCTCTAACCACTCAGCCACAGCCGCTGTATTACGCTTCTGCAAGCATACTCACTTGTGCTAAATTAAACTGGGTCAAATTTTCCATTTTTATTGTCATTGCAAATAAATTACCACATTTCTGAGAACATGCTAGACTAATTATAAATGTGATTTTATAGTACAAACCTCACAAAGTGATGGCTTCTTGCCATCTGTGTTTGATGGAAAACCGTACATAAATTGAATTTAAATACAAGCTACATTCCGCAATTTATACAGACACACCAATACACAGATCAGAGGCAATATGGGTTCAGTCTCTTGCTCAAGGGCACTTAAAAGCATGTGGTGGGGGAAGCATGAGATTGTAATGCCACCTCAATTTTTCTTGTGAGAAGTCCACCACAAAGACACAATAATATTAACTGAATTTGAGGAAAAACACCATGTTTATAGCACAGTTGGGGTAAAAGGAATCAAACATCAAATGACAAGTTTAGGCCAGAGAAGCATGAAAACAGTTTGTATTAGTGTATTAGTCTGACTTCAGTTTATTCAGCTTCAGCTTGACCCATGAACAAACCTTATCATTCACTCCACATATATAAATACCTACTGTACATGTACAACTACTCCATTAATCACGTCCGAGCTCTCTATTGGATAATCTACCACCAAATCTGCCAAAACCTTTTAAAGTCAACCTGTCACTAGTTCTCTGTAAAAATATATTAATTTTGAAGTGGTTAAATATTTCTAAGCTGAACTATGTTTTGGAAACTAATCACCAGAGCTGCATTGAAAAGACTTTCTCCTACCAGGATGTGACAGTTCTTATTTGAGTTAAGGGCAGATATGTTGAAGATCAGAGTTAACTTGGAGGTTGGTGCTTTCCCCAAGTGGACTTGATGGTGTTTAGGAAAGGCAGAATGTATCTACCTCTTCTGCTTCTGGCTCTGTAGTAAACTGGGCTCTCAGCAGGAGGCTGAAGAGGGTTCAGCCTGGTAATGGTGAAGAAATGCAAGCCCGGTTCTAGTAAACAGTTGTGGATCCAAACTGGTTCTGAACAACATCCTGGTTCTGTGCTATTGCCTTCAGTGTTATACCATACTTTTAGTTCACTGTCTCACTCACACCTAGGGACAAGTTAGAGTTACCAGTCAGTCTAACATACATGTTTTTAGTCTGTGGGAGGAAACCAGAGCGCTTGGAGAAAACCCATGCCCCATGCATGGAGAAAACATGCAAACTCCACCCAGATAGGCCACCGGACCGGGATTTGAACCGGCAACCTTCTTGCTGAGAGGCAGCAGCTCTACCAGTTGTGTCACCATGCTGCCCTGAAAATGCATCCTATCCTAGAAACTAAATTTTCCTTTCACAACAACTGAGTCTCAGACCTGGGGACAGTTTAACCCTTTCTCAGCAACTCCCAAGTCTGGACAATGTCCAAGAAATACTTTTTACTGTTTTGCAAACCATAAAATGCCAGATTTAATCTGATAATATCTGAGAGGCCCTTTCTGTGAACACAAAATGGAAACAAAATGGATGTTTTGAGTGTGAACAGATCATCAAGAAAGTCCTGGTAACACCCTAGTCTAACCAAGCCATCTCCTTCTGGTCATACATTTGGATGATAACAGAAAGATCTCGTCCCTGTTCAAAGGAATTCCTTTCTGTAACTCATGGTCTGCCCTTTGTTCCATTCAGAGGAAGAACTGACAGAACTGATAGACTCTCTTTATATTATTGAAAAACTAAGAATGTTTTTCTGTAATGAAATACCTGTTTACAGGGAATAACTAATAACTTGCCTATTTTTTTTTTCTTTTTACAGCTGACAGGAAACTATAGTCTTGCATTGTCTGCTCACAAAGTTAATGCAAATGTTTTAATTTATGTTAATTTCACTTAAAGAAAGATCAATTTATTTGTAGAGCACTTAAAACAACGAGGTATGTCGCTGTGGCAACCCCTGAAGAAGAGAGCAGCTGAAAGAAACTTATTGTTTTTATTATTGTAAAGTGCAAAACATCAAGGAAATTCATGTGCAATGTCATATTAAACACTGTTCTTAGAACGTAGTTTCATGAATACAGTACTAAAAATCTAGTCTAAATGCAGGCAGGTACACAGGCAGGCAGAATGAATCCAAGATTTTATTAGGAAAATTACAAATAAAACACGTGGAAAAGCTCTGGACCAGGAAGAGAATAATAAAAGACACTCAGAAACTAGTGTAACAAAATCTAGGGGTGACTGTGAAGTGAGAACAAGGGAAAAAGATACTAATGAATGAAAGAACTGAGTCAACCAATCAGGAGAGCTGAGGGGAACTTTGGCCCTGAGAAAAAACCCTGAGCATGCCAGACTAAACATGAAAATGACAACAACAAAAACACTTTGCAACAGAGAACTAAAAAATCTGATGAACTGAAATCACTTGGGCAGAAATAAACAATATACTGATACAAAAAATGACGGGGGGATTGCAGAGAACAAAAATATTACCAAACACATCAGAGAAATCCAAACACAATGGCACCACTGAAACAGTAGAATCTGTGTGCATCAATTGTATATTTCCTTCTGACACCAGCTCCTCAACACTGCGTGGAAACGAAGGTAAGAAAATAAAAGGATGATCAAATTAAAGAACTAAAGTTTTATCTGGATAGTTTGGATAGAAATACATATCTCATATCCAAGATGTTGTGTTTCGGTTTGAACCGTAACAAAAAAATATGAGGCAGTGTGGTGACCAGGTCTGCTGCTGAAATCATTTGGATGATTTCATGTTGATAAAAAAAAAAATTGACCTGATTTTTATGTTCAATCCCAAAAGTTTGTTGAAATCCAATGAGTTGCACAATCACGGGTCTTTGCTGCATTTGTGCTGCTGCAGCCACAATATACAGTTTGCTGCTATTCTGCCTGGTTACTATACTGCAAATTCTTCATGTAGCCTAAAAATCATTATTTTTAATAAACGTGAAACGGGTAGGTTCTTATTCTCTTCTACCAGCACAAAACTTCATTGCATGTTTGCAGTCTTGAACTTTTTTTTTTAACCTCATGTGGAGAGCACAAATGGCTCCAGCAGCTCCAACAACACAAGTGAGGTGTAATGATCTTCTCATTACCATGACACCTGTCAGGGGGTTCAATATGACAATCAGTTTGTTGGTAAAGCTGAAGTATGGAAAAATGGAAAAGGGTAATTTGTAAGGAACTACTTTCACAAGACGGTGTTGTGTTTAGAAATTAATGGTTTTCACTTGGAAGTGTTTTGTTTGCACTTCATCTTGTGATACATATGTTAGTTTGAAGGTATTTCCTGGCCCATTCTATTTGTTGGTTACCAACAACTGAATTAAACAAGTTTTTGTTGTTCAGTTGTTCACCCCATGTTTTACCAAATTTATGCTTATAACCATTTTAGGTGTTTCTTTTTTTATTTTTTACACTGCTGATATTGTGGCTATTCATAATCCTTATAACTATATTTATTGGGTCTTTTTAGCTCCTGCTTCAGAGCTAATTCAATGTGGACTCTTGTGTGAAGTCAGAGGATATGATCTATAAATAAACACGCTGTGATTGGCAAATTGAATGCTCTTCCAGCATGAGCATCTGCATATTTAAAACTGCATTACTGCAGCCAAAGTACAGACCCAGATTTAGAAAAGTTGAGATAGTGTCTCACATGTCAATAAAAAGAGAATTAAATGATGTGCATATCTTATAAACCATTAGTTTGTTCACAATGGAACATAGTAAACCTATTAGATACTTAAACTAAGAAGTTGTACCATTTTTTTTTAATAAATAAATAAAAAATGTGGGAAAAATGCAGCACATTTTTAAAACTTTTCTGGAATGGATCTGGGAAACACAAAAATTCATTTTCATTTGGTCTCCTCTAAGTTTCATTTTCATTCCACCTGAGCATTTATTGGGGAAAATGAGGGGGGGCATCACAAAATTAGACAGATGACTTTTTAATATCTTGATTTGCCTTCAGCCCATAACTTAAATCCCAGCAATTACCAACTAACAATAACTATTAAAAAAAACTGTGGTTTCTTGCCAAGTCTTGAATAAGGGTATTTTTTTAGCACTGCCTAGAGTAAGACAGCATGAAAAGCCCAGCTGAGATTGAGCAGTGGGAGCAGGTTTTCTTACAGCAGGCAGAGAGCAGCATGTAGCCTGGAGACCTTGTTAGCCTCTCCCCTCTGATCAATGAAGAATGACAATGCCAGGGGCTAGGCAAAGTCCCATGGGCGTTGCAGTCGGCTGACACATGCCAGAAGCTCTACCTACCAAAAATAGAAACCAGCGCCAAAGACCAGCAGGAACATGAGAGCTGCTCAAACTTTCATGTCAAATCTTTAAGATGTCATGTTCTACGTCAGGCTTTGTCTCACTGCAGCTCTGAGTGTGAGTGCATTTGAATCACAACCTCAGAGGGAAGACATTTGGATGAGGGCTTAAAAAAAAAGAATGAACCACTGGGGATTTAAGAACAGAGAGAAGCATATCGTCCTTTTCTTGTTATGTGCTGAGGTTTCACACTAAATGACTGTACAATGATGTACAGTGCTTTTATTTTTGCTCAAGAGCCGCCATTAATACCATATGAAATAGGTCTATTTTTATAAACTCAGTGGAGTGTTTGTTCTGTACTAGCGTGCCCTCTAGTTGTGGAATTAGGAACTCGTGAGGCATTAAAAAAAAAATGCTATATTGAATCTGAGCAATAAAAAGGACATAATGTTAAAAAAATTTGTTTTCGATAATAAAGTGATTTTATTCTTTTAATCTGGTTGTTTTGAGGAAATGTGTATGTATGCTCATATTTTGACTAATCAGATATGTCTACAAAATCTGAAAATTCATAGCTGTGGACCTAATCTAAATACATTTATGCATAAGTTGCCAGATTTCACCCTTTCACATTTTACACTCATCAAGCTGGCAATAAGTGGAAAAAAAAATAATAATAAAAACAAGGTGGTGTTACTCCCCTCATTTGTTTTATCATAATGAACTCCTCCAAAATTGTAGAGCAGATGAGAATTTAACTGCTTTGGACAAGGTGCTGACATGAGGGTCTTTGCTGCATCAAGTCTTTGCTATTATGACAAGCCAAGTTGTAACAAGAGACACAGGTTAATTAGTGGGATTCTTTGCCACTGTCACTCTGCACCAGTGATTAATTTAATGGTTCTATTACGGTGGCTTTCTGTCTAATTAAGTTGCTCTAATCTTATTTGCAAAGTATTGTGAGGTGTAAGTTCAAGGTGCTCCCATGAGCTTTGGGTTTGTCCTAGTAGTAAAACATGCAGACTCACATCCTGTACACTCCAAACGGTTATTAAATGTCAAAAGCAATTAAACTTCTAGAAAAAATGCTTTGTAGCTTTGACTACATGCTGCATCTGAACCTCAACTGAATGAGTACAGGCTAGGCTACTGTATACATGGGTCACTCCACTGAGTGGGTGCCATTTGCTTGTAGTAACTCTCCAAAATAGATTTTTTTACATGCTTTTTAAACTGGATCCAGTAATATACATATATAACTATTCAAAATGGCCATTGGTCAATCTAAGGTGATTTTATTTCATTTTTTTATTGAGCTTTAAAATAGAAGATGGTTGCATTATTTTCAAACACGTTATCAAAACTTATGACATCCAAAAACATATTTTAAAGCACAACAACTAATTTCATTTTATTTTCCTAAAAAGGGCTTTATTTATGATGGAATTGTTTAATAGATACTTAAATTGTTTTGTGGGGTTTTTTTTCTGTTTGTTTTTTAAGTTTGTTTTTTTTTGTTATGGAAAAAGTCCCTTCATATAAATAGAAATTGTGTTTTTCTAAAATTTTCAAATGCACATTTATGAATTTACAGAGACCAAAAACAAACATTTATTACATTTATGATTTTGTAATGTACCGGTATTGAACAATTAGGTAAAAGACAGACTAAACAAAATTGGAGAAAGTAGTTTACCCCCCCCCACCCCCCCCCCACCCCCCACACACA
>JARVLU010000179.1:11701165-11711577 GCA_031762415.1 Simpsonichthys santanae | reverse complement strand
CTAACATAAAACAGAATTTTATAAGATGTTATAGCCACAACAACAAAAAAATACCAGCTTTAGCTGTTTTCCCTTCATTTCCTTTACAAATACTGTATGTGTATACAGGCAAATAGTTTGAATACTAACAGTTTACTCAAGATCTTTGTTTTGTTTAATTTTAACTAAATGTATATGTGGTCAACTTTGTCAGAAAAATATCTAATGAACCATTCATCAAAATGTACTGAAGCTTTTAAAGAATAAGCATTCTAGCCAAGCCTATTCAAGATGGCTGCCACAACCAAGTGACTAGGAAACACTAAATTGGCAACAATTCCGTTAATTTCACATGTAAAATGGTCAACCAGTTAAAAGTATTTGAAACAATTTCATTAAAAAATTGAATGAGTTAGGAGTTCATGCACAAATTCAAAAACTACAAGCAACTGTACAATAATAATAATTAAAAAATAGCATTTTATATTTAATTATTTGTCATTCCAAAACAAATCAAAGGCGTAAAAGCAGCTTCAGAAGCTGGAGGGTTGAGGTTGTGCATCAGACTGAGCATCATGCAAGATAAATACGATGTCAGACAAAAAAATGCTGCGATGACCCAGTTTAACCTTCATATAAATTGACAATTAAAACATTACAAAGTTACACGGATTCTTTTACAGTCAGTGCGTTTGAAGTGCTATAAAACTCATGCAAAACATTTTCAGTCTTACAGCAAACTGAAAGTGTTTGAACTAGTTTAACATTCAGAAGCAGGTGAGGAAGTCACAGCATCATTGTTAACATGAAGAGCATCAAATCAAACATGGCGAGACTGAAGGATGATGCTCCAAAATAAAAAAAAGGAAATTATCTGCAGTTCAAAAAGTGACAAAAACAAGATGCAAATTTGCAAAAAGAAAAACAATAACTTGTCCAGGAAAGCAACAGATTGTATTGAATCTTCAATTTGACTCCTCTGCCCTGAGCGTAAACAAAAAGAAGCACAACAATAATGAATCATTGCCAGAATCAGGCGTGGCGGACTCTGCTTTAATCAGCTTAAAGCGGAGGAGGTCACAAAAAACACACCAACAAGACCTGCAGTTTCTGAAAGGAGTTTTGTGGAACGATTACAAATAATTAATATTTTACCTGCTGTAGACAAATTTTCAATGACCTCAGTTTGGAGAAACAGTTCAATTCTGATAATGAAGTGCAGCCAAGATGAAATCAGATGAAACTACTTGAGTGTCAAAAGGTTGTATGAAACACGGAGGTCATTCAAAATACTAAGTACATCAGTTCAAAATCCCTTATTTGCCATTTGTGCACAGACCAATACTCCAGGCACATTGTAACTCTTGTGCAGAGCTCTCTGTCATAGTCAAAACACTGAAACAGCACTAAATAAATAAAAGGAACAAAGTGGTTGATATGTTGTACAGGAAGTAAACCATGTCACATGACCAGTGCAGTTAGGCAGTGTAGGGTTATTATAGTTTTGTTCTGCCATCAGTCTGACTGTGGCAGAGAAACAACTATTAATACACTTGTACTGTGGTGATGATGTCATCCTCTCTCCCATGTCTCAGGTTATATGAACATATTTTGTGTCTGATAAGAGAGTGAGCTGGACGGAGCGAGTCCCTCATGATTCCTGCTGCTCTTCTTTGACAGCGCTCTTCATACGTCGAGTCCATGGAAGGACGTCTTGTCCCTGTGGTCCTCTCCACAGTCTCTGTGACTCTTTGCAGTGCCTTTCTTTCTGCCTGTGTGGTGCTTCCATACCAGACGGCGATGCCTGTGGTTAGGATTCTCTATCTGTTCTCTGTAGGTCTGAGTGAGAGGGCGCTGGTTCAGAACCACTTTCCTGAGCAGCCTGATGAATTAAAGCCTTACTGGGCGTTTTTTCCACTGTGGCTGTGGTGTTGAGAGACCAGCTCAGGGCCGATGTAACCAGCAGTCCTAATAATCTATGGCTGTCAACCCTCTCCAGTCCATTACATGATGACAGGCTGTAATGGTGGAGGCTTCTTCCTGAAGTCCAGTATGATTTCTTTAGTCTCTTCTGTGTTGAGGATGAGGGTCTTCTTCTCTCCATAGCTTATAATGTTGTCTCCTGCACCCTAACCTGCTCGCCTCCTGGATGAGCCCTGATGGTGTCAGCATATTCAATAATGATTATGTTGTGCTGGGTGGAGACAGTCATGAGTGTACAGATTAAAGAGTTTAGGACTGAGGCAACAGCCCTGCGGGGATCCTGTGCTGACTGTGAGTTCAGCAGACACCCGTCCTCCCATTCTCACCACCTGTGGTCTATCTGTCAGAAAGTCCAGCATCCAGTTGCAGGTGGGACTCGGGACGCCGAAGTCTGTCTGCTTCTCTATCAGGCTGCCCGGGCGGATGGCATCAAAAGCCGAACTGTAGTCCAGGAAGAGCATTCTGGAGTGTGTTCTGCTGCTTTCCAGGTGTTGCAGAATGTGGTGCAGGGCTATGGCTATTGGCTACCACATCAACCACTGATCGATTATTAGTAGGCAAACTGGAGGGGGTCGACAGTATCTGGGACCATGCAGTTGATGTGCTTAAGAACCAGTTTTTCTAAGCACTTCATGTCAACAGATGTTCGTGCCACTGGCATGGAGTCGTTAAGGGTGGACGTGTCTGGACTTTTGGGAACTGGTATGATGATGGTGGATTTGAAAATACAGGGGGCCGCTGCCTGGTATAACAACAGGCTGAAGATGTCAACATATACTGTTGTTGTCTGATAGCAGGTAAGATATTACCTGTTCACAACCTTTTCCTCAGACCCACTGCAAAATATGTGAATTGTGATTTGTTTTTCATGTTGAGTAAGTCTGTTCAAATATTGAAATACATGAAAGAAATTACATTTGCAAGTCTTTAAACTAAGCATTTACTTAAAACAATCCAATGATTGTACATAAATTGCTTTAATCACGAATGTTTGACGCTCAAGAATAAAATGATTTTGCAAGTTTATTCACAGTCTAAAATCAAGAAAGCAAAATCAATTAGAAGAATGAGGATTTTTTTTAATTATTGATAATAAACTAAACCTGTCAAGTAGTAAATAGTTCAGTGATTTTTATTGTTTCAGTAAGGTAGCTCTTTAATTTAACGTTCAACGATTTTGATGCAGATGATTTTAAATATGGTTTTGTTGTCCTTATTCGGAGATGATACTACTGTATAAAGGAAATATCACAGCATCAAAAGACAGAAAAAAAAAAAACAAATATTGTTTTTTTTTTTTTTATGTTTCCAGAGCACAGATCCGTGAGGTCAGCTCGTCTAATGTCAGATCACCTTCAGAGTCTGAACAGTTGTAACTATTTTCCCTCGTGGCTAACAAAAGAGGAGAAATGAGAGCAGATTTCCTATAAAGAGATAATTATCCCTCTCCTGGTTCCCACGAGCTTCTCACTCAGTCACTCTTGTTGCCTAGTAACCAACCAGAGTTCAAAAGAACAAAGCTGCACGACCCGCCCGCTTCTTCAGAAACTCAGTAGTGTTTGCCCAGTACATCATCATCATCATCATTATACTGCTTTCCAGGTATGAGCAGAGGCAGATGTGAGGTGATGTAGGGTTTCTTTGTGGGTGCATTAACCCGAGACCCCCAGCTGAGCTGCAGGGTGATGCAATAGACGACATGTTGGCTCTACAGGCTGACAGAGGACCCTGCTGAAACTCTGACACATAGCTCCTGCGTTCTTTATATTAAAAAGTAATGTGTTTTCATTGTGAAATGTTTAAAAACCAACTACCATCCTTGGTTTATTAAAGCGGTGCAAGAGTTTGGTTCGCATTGCCGGCAGTACGTCGGACCCCTTCAGGATGGGAGTTGGACTCTGCCAGGCTGCACATTGTCACTGATTCTGTTCATATATTTTATGGACAGAACTTCTCTGTGCAGCCAGGGGGTGGAGGGATTTCATCTCTGCTCTTTGCAGATGATGTGGTCCTGTTGGCGTCATTGTGCCGTGATCTTCAGCTCTCACTGGAGTGGTTCGCAGCCAAATGTGAAGCGGCTGGGATGAGAATCAGCACCTCCAAATCTGAGGCCATGGTCCTCAACCGGAAAAGGGTGGTGTTAGAGGCGTTTAAATTTCTTTATATTTTATCATTTTAAAGCTTACTGTGAGTTTAAAACATTACTTTTATACTTCATCAAGTGTCTTTTAAACACCACTTTTCTAGCTCAAGTGTCCTGAGTTTCACAGGGTTTGACCTGACCTTGTTCCTGTTTTGGTAGGTGCACAGAGCTGATTGTCAGAAACTGTTCATGCCTGCATGATAAACCATTAGTTTCCCAAGAACAGATAAACAAGAAATGTTTAACTCCACTTTATCGCCTGAGAAGACGGGTTCCTGGAGAGACATAATGTAACTTGTGTTTGGCCTTGCTGATTACTTTTTCCCTCTGTTACTTGTCTGAATAAAAGACGGTCTCTCACTCCAGCAAGTGGGAGTGCATTCTGATTCTGATCAGGGTGGATTCCCTCTCTTTGCAAAGAGCCGTTCAAAAAATCTCACTCTGTTGTCTTGTGTGAATTGTTTTATTTAAGGTTAAAATGAAAGAAAAACCTATCGGGTGGATTGCTCTCTTCAGGTCGAGGGTGAGGTTCTGCCTCAAGTGGAGGAGTTCAAGTATCTCAAAGTTTTGTTCACAAGTGAGAAAAGAATGGCGCGTGAGATTGACAGACGGATTGATGCAGCGTCTGCAGTATTGCGGACTCTGTACTGGTCCGTTGTGGTAAAGAGAGAGTTGAGCTGTAAGGCAAAACTCTGTTTACCAGTCGGTCTACGTTCCTACCCTCACCTATGGTCACGAGCTCTGGGTAGTAACCAAAAGAATGAGCTTGCAGAAACAGGCGATTGAAATGAGTTTCCTCTGCAGGGTTGCTGGACTGTCCCTTATAGGTGAGAAGTTTTTGCTTTCAGTCTGCCTCCACTATGCTTTGTTTGTACTTGTTATTTGATAAATAAAGTTTTCTTAAAAAAAATACACAGTTGTATTAATTTTGTTCTCTTACTGGAAGATTATTATTGTTTGAACTGATTGTTTGAAGAAAAAAAAACAGCAGCTATAATAAGATTTTTTTTCTTCTTTCTGCTACCTTTCATTTTTTTATATTTTGTATGTTATCATTTATTTATTTATTGGTACTGTATTGTATTTTTTTTTAAACAATGAACAAATAAAATAAACAAACATTCTGATCTTTACCAGAAGATGGCGGTAATACACAATTTATGTTGTTTGGCCACCGCTAAAGAAAAATCAAAGAAGAAGAACGCTCGTACGTTTGGTGCTGTAGTTCCTTCCGGTCGACAGAGGGCGCAGCTGAAACATTGTCGCGCTGAAATAGCTGAAAGAGGAAGAGATAGAACGCCATTGCTTGTCGAGTCTGATCTTACAACGAACTCGGAGCTTGCTAGCGGCTCAGTAACTGCTTAAAGATGGATATTCTCACCGTGTTGCCCTCCAGCTTCGGATATGTCATATTTACCTACCTGTACAGCTGGATTATGCTGGCTTATTTAGCAGTCAAGGTTGGAGGCGCGAGGAAAAAATACAACGTCACGGTAAACTTGCGCTTAAGTTGAAAAATACGAAACGCGTTTTTTTTTTGTTTTTTTCATGCGAGCAACGTGTTTTATACGTGTTTATAAGTTATTCGAAAGCGTTTCGTAATGTTTGTGTGCTTTACTTCGCAGTACCCCACCATGTACAGCGACAAGGAGCAGGTCTTCAACTGTATCCAGAGAGCCCATCAGAACACCTTGGAGGTGTACCCCCAGTGGCTCGTCTTCCAAACCATTGCAGCCCTCGTTTATCCGGTATTTAACATGCCTAATCACACCTACAGGGTGTTTCATCACCTTTGGTGCAACACGGTGCACTGAAGTGGTCACAGATGGAGGTGCAGGAGCCGCTCCCTGTGATCTTTGACTTAAATTTCACCGATAGTAGAGACACGTCAATAGAAAACAATGGCTGTGTCACAATGACTAAGCCCTTTTCCCCTTGATTCTAATGCACATTTTATGCCTTTTGTATTCAGTTATCTGCAGCAGTGCTGGGCGCCATTTGGGTGACCAGTAGGTTTTCCTATGCCTGGGGCTACTACACAGGAGGTGAGATTCTGCAGCATTATTTGTTTAAGTCTTGTAGTTGCACAAAATGACACTCTTAAAAGTACAGTATTTAAGGTGCAAAGGCTCAAGCCCAGATTTTAGAAGTCAGAGTTCAGTGTTTGGTTTTGCGTGATTGTTGCGCCACACCTAGCTTTTGTTTAATTATTTACACGAGATAGAAAATAAGTGAAAGGTTACTAAAGAAAGTCATGTAATGATGACCCTTCATAACACTATGTTGAGCTACAAGAGATTAAATTGTGGAATGTTTTTAACAATATCACTAAATGCTTTGTTTTGTTCCAGATCCAGCCAAGAGGATGAATGGTGCTTATGGCTACATTGGATACTTTGGCGTCATCATCCTGTCCATATCTGTCGCACTGCAGCTGCTTGGAGTCTTTTAAGCTAATTGTCAGCCTGGATTTGGCCACTGTTTGACGAGTTTAATGGCTCGATAATTAAAAGCACGGCAGTAATAACATTTCTATCCTATGTATTCTTTAAAAAAATAATTTCAATATGTTATATAGACCACTAACTTGAAATCACAGCTTTTCTATAACTTCTAAATGCAAGTGATTATCAGTAAACTAGATTAAGACTATTTTTATAGCCTCTACTAATGTATTTTCTATGTAGCCTCTTCATAGTAGTAGCATTGCCATTTATAAAGTCTTCAAATCTTTATTACATTGTTTTTTTTTTCTAAATGTTTTTGATTCAGATAAAGCTGTTGTTTTCCAATGAAACATTGATTTAACCTTTTTTTATTTAGCTGGAATCCTAGTTGCATATAAACAATAAAATCCAAATAAAGAAACATGAAAATAAATGTTTTTCAATTATCTTTCACACATGGTTTATGAAAATTATTTTTTGATAATTATATATGTATTGCTATTGTCTAGTGAATATACATTTAATCGTGTTTTCGAGGTATAAACGAAAGATGCTTCGATCATTTTGCTCACTTAAATAATGAGCCAAGTATGCCAACTGGTAAAATATGAAGGATTTTTTTTAGGAAAAATTAGAATTGCATTGGGTAAAAAATACACATTAGACAGCTGTTTTGTATTTAAAAAAATATGCATTTTAAATACGTTATGTTCTCATGTAAACACGTCAGTTATGTAAAATATGTTTGCGTTTTGTGGGTTTTTATTTCGACAAAAAAAAAAAATTCTCATTTTGTGCTCGTCACGTGAAGGCACCATCAACAAAGGCGTTTTTCATCTTAATGGGGTGTGGATGAACTGCGCATGTGCACCAGTGAGCGTTTAGTCGGAAGCCAAGTGTCGTTTTAACCAAAGCGTTCACGTTACAAAACGAACATTAAAAGGTAAATATCCTTTGAAAGTTACTTCAAAACGTCACTCTTACGGGTTTATTGCTTGTTCTTAATGGTAACTACCGCTGTCAGTGTTGGGCTGTGATGTTGTTTGTCAGGACTTTGTAACAAGAAACCTTCAAGGAAACGTTTGCTAGCGTCAAAGCCGAGAGGGACAAAAGAGTGCGACGACACAAACGTTTTATGCTTTAAAAAGTATTTTCGGTTTCTCAAATTATTAACCGCACACGTTCACCCTATTGTCATCGAATTATTGTAATACATGTGCTGGTTTGGGGTTTAAATCTCGAGTTACAGTAGAGCTTGTTGGTGCTCGCGAGCAAAAAGATTTAGCATCATCCCTGCTACAGCGGCTGCGCAGTTCATCAGACTCCATGGCACCTACCTTTACCTGTTCGTTATGTGACGACACACGTGTCCCCTCACATGTGACAGAGCACTGGTTTGTTGATTTGTGCTTTTATGGACATTTCCCAGAGTCATGTCGGGATTTATGGACGGAATCCGCTGTGGAGACTGTGAATGCAATGTTGACTGGGGAGAAAGGAGAAACACCATCGCATCCATAGCTGCTGGAGTTCTGGTATTTACATAGATTTCCAGAGTTCAGTCATACATGTCCACAAAAGGGTATTTTATACTGCTTCGCCTGTGTTTATGATCAGTCGTTGCTAGTAAATGTGCCCAACAGTGTTAATTTTTAACTCTTTCAACACATGAGCTGTTGAATCTTGTTTCAGTTCTTCACAGGTTGGTGGATTATCATTGACGCAGCAGTGAAATATCCAGACCAGGGAGAATTTCATCACGCCTATCACACGTGTGGTGTTATAGCAACAGTGGCCTTTCTCATGTAAGAAAATCATTTTGTATAATACACCTTAAAGTGTAAATATGTGGTTTTTTTTAATAATTTGTAGCAGTCATCACATGACTTCATTTTGTAGTTTGTCATGGAGGATTATGCCAAGTTTTTCTGCGCTTTCTGTTTCACTAGGAACTCTGATGTTAGATGCTCATGATTTCAGCCATCATTCTTATCAACTTCAGCTTTATTTTTTTTGCACGACTGCTTATCTGTTATGTGTGATAACAACTAATCAATCTGCGTATCAACGGAGCAGAGTGTTGTCTTGTGCCTGCAGCTGAAAATAAATGTTTTCAGTCACATCAGAGCTTTCAGATTAGGGTTTGAAACCTTTGTTTTGCTTCGTCATTACCTGAGCAAATTTAAGAGAAAATATTTACTGTTATTGTAACTTTAAATTACTTTATTTGACTTGTGTAGGATAAATGCTGTTTCTAACGGCCAGGTGAGAGGAGACAGCTATAGTGAAGGCTGCATGGGACAGACAGGTCTGTATATGTTTGATGGGTTGTAATATTTCAGGAAACGTTTTTATATACAGTATATATATATACTGTGTGTATATATATATATATATATATATATATATATGTATATATATATATACAGTGTATATATAACTAAAATCCAATTCAGTCAACTTCAGAAGTGACCACATTAAGAACTAGTTACCATTTTTTTTTTGTATGAATTCACTTGTTCCATGGAGGCCTCACAGAGTTGTTACAGATCAGTGATCACGTCCATTTTGTGATAAAGAACTTATGGAGCTCTGTTCAAAACATCATCTAAAAATGGAAAAAGTATGCTACAACTTAAACCTAACCTAAATTTAGAACAACCCAACCTGTTAGAAACTGCAAAAAACTTAGACTGGAGCAGATTTTCTCCTTCTGTCAGAACAATGACCTGAAGCATCCAACAACAAAATGGATTGGATCATAGCATATTATGTTAGAATGAACAGCCGAGACCTAAGTCCAACTGAGAATCTGTGGCAGCATGCTGATCTTCAGACTCCAGTCTGAATGAGCTGCAGCTATTTTGTAAAGTAGATTGGGCGAAACGTTCACTCTACATGTACCAAGCTGGTAGAAACAAACATCAAAATGTTAGCAGCTGGAATAACGTCAAAAGGCGAGTTTAGTCCCATTTTCCAGATCTTCATATGGAAGAACAAATAAAAGAAAATGTAAAAACACATGGATTTCACAAATGCAATATAGATTTGCTGCTTCACATCCTACTAAATGCTAGGTGTCCATAGAATTAAATATTTTTCATTTCAGCTATCAGTGGTCATATTCTTATGGCTGATTGGTGTAACTCAACAGACTGCATTTGAACAATGTCTAAAGTGTAAAAAATTTTTTTTCAAAATCTGTAAAGACTATACAGGTGCAGTAAGGTGACTACAACAGCATCATGTGCTTGATTATGCTTTAATTTGTTTGCTGTGGGTTGTCTTCTTCTAAAGCTGTCCTCTTGATGACACATTCCGCTGGCTCTCTGTTAATGGTGAAGCACAGATGAGCAGGTTTTCTGTCCAGATGTTCCGCATGCCATTAGGGTTACCCCTGTATTTCCACTGCTTGACCAACATCTGTGGGCATGATGAAGTCTGCACAAAGGTAAAGCTGGGCTGTTTCACCTGGAAACATAATAAACTTTGACAAGATCTTGATTGGGCTGTCACAAATCACCAATTATGTTCTAAATGAATAATCAACCTTAAAGTGAAGTTCTGTCTAATAGTGTACATATGGCACAAAATACTGAGAGAGCCAAGAGTCTTTGTCCAAACTATGCTAATAGATATGAGGGTTTTGTCCCCCATCTTGGAGCAAAAAGGTGTTATTGGAAATGTCAAAGTTCATTCTCTACAATTCGGGTACAAAAAAATCCAACAAAGTTCAGTCAGGTCCTCTGGATGTTTTTTTTTTTTTTTTTTGACGTTTCATTCTGTATCCTAAGGCCTTTGCAAGAATATGCTCTAATCTGAAGCCGCGAGAGAGGGGAGCACTCGACGTCCATTTCAGA
>JARVLU010000179.1:11682470-11695880 GCA_031762415.1 Simpsonichthys santanae | reverse complement strand
CGGTTTAAGTCTAAATCGGTTTCCGGCCGGGCCGTAGGAACGGATCTCGGCCGGAAACCGGGGACTACCTGTATATAAAAAAGAAAACAGTATAAAGCACCAAATCACACTTGTAAATTGAAGAACACAAGATAATCAAGTAAATGGACTGTACTTATAGCACCTTTCTATCTGATCAAGACACTCAACGTTCTTTACACCACAATCTGTGTCCATGTTTACCCATTAATACAGCACTCTACTAGATCTATACAAAGCTAACTGAACAAATCATTCTAAAGAGACTAATCAGTGCTTTTAGATCACATTCATTCACTGATGGGACACACATCGGAGGCATTGAGGGGTTCAGTGTCTTGCCCTGAGACACTTCGACATGTGACTGCTGGTGGATTCAAACCTCCAACTCTTGCATTGGAGAACGACTGCGCTAACCACTCAGCCACAGCCGCACCAAGAATAAATGAATAATTGGAGGAGAATAAAAGTATGAACCAATAGATGTTGTATAATCTAGTGGCCAAAATGAACTTCATTTGCAGGGTGACTGGGCTTAGCCTTAGAGACAGGGTGAGGAGCTCCATCATGCGGGGGAGCTAGTAGAGCCGCTGCTCCTCTGCCTCAACAGGAGTCAGTTCAGGTGGTTCAGGCATCAGGATGTCTCCACTTCCCTTTGGAGCACATGCGTCAAACTCAAGGCCCGGGATCCAAATGTGGCCCTCGTTGACATCTTCTCTGGCCCCCAAGATGATACGTTTAATGGAAAATACTTTTATCACTTTACTTTTTTCAGCAATCTTTGGTTATGATGTCAAAAGTGCAACAGAGAACATCAAATGAGTCCAGCCAAATTCTTTTTGAGGAACCTACAACAACAAAGGAAAGACATTTAGTGTCTAACTTGAGTTCGTGTAGATTCTGAAATTGGCCCTTAAGTTTGAAAAAGGTTTTAATTTTGGTACCCTTTTGTAAGTGAGTTTGACACCCCTGCTTTAAAGGTTTTCCAGGCATGTCCCACTTGCAGGAGGCTTGGGGAAACGCTCAGAAGTCAGTGGAAGGATTGTGTTTCTTCTCTGGCTTGAGATGTCTCAGGGTCCCCCAGGGCAGAACTAGCTGAAAAGTGTCACTGGGAAGAGGGAGGTCTGGGTTTCTTTCCGGGACTTGCTGCCTCCAACTTGAAAAGCGCAGTAGAAGATGAATGGATGGATGATTTCTGGTATTTCTCAGCAAGAAAGTTGTTTGATTGCTTGACCAGGGACCTGGATGAACTTTGCATGTTCTCCCTGTGCATGAGTGGGTGCTCCAGTTTCCTCCGAGACCGAAAACATGCATGTTAGGCTAAATGGTCACTTCATCCCTCAGTGAGAGCGTGAATGGTTCTTTGTCTCTATAATGTGTCCCTGTGATGACTTGAAACCTGGTGTCCCCTGCATCTGCAGTGACTGCTGGACATATAGCACCACTAACCCCAACAACCCAGAAAGGACAAAGCAGGTGAAGATAAATGGATGTATGATGTGACCAAATCTCACTAGTGAACGAGGCAAACAGAGAAGCAGAACATTTTACACTACAAAACAGAAATCCAGTTGATTTGTTTTACAGCTTTTTTATTATTTACCAGTTCATTATTGAGCTCATTGACCAACATTACAGTTCAAACCACTACTCTTCACATTTTGCATTAAAACTGTCGTGATATGCTTATTATTGCAGCATGTGTGCAACTCATATACAGTATTGAGATACAAACTGAGAAAAGTAGGGTTTTTTCAGCTGAAATGCTGTAGTTCCCCTCCCTCTCTTCTCACGCACAGCCTCCACGTCACACACTCTGATCCAACGGAAACTGAATGAATGATTCAAATCGGAAAGAACCGACAGTAAACCCCGCGCTGCAAGTCGTTAGGCCAACGAAATACTTTTATTTATTTTATGAATAAAGCCCAACGTGTTCCTGTTATGCTGCAGGTCACAGTGGACGTTACTAAATGTCTACTGAATGTACAAATGGCGTCAACACGAAGCACCGGACCGGTTGCTATGTCGAGCGTTCACGTTGAGCGCATTTGAAATGGCGTATTGTCTTTAAGGGGAGTCGGACATTTTAGAACTTACATGAAAACGTTAATTTCTCATGTCTGCTTTGCTTTTTTTTTTTTTTTTTTTTTTTTTTTAACGTAAACGGGTTAGAATTTAATAGAAACACTTCTTATGATTGGATGCATTGTTTACACTTTGTAAACCTATTTTACTTAAAGTTATTTAGGTTCTAAATTATGAATGGAATAATTTTGAAATTATTCATTCAACATTCATTCATCCCATGCGGGTGTTCGCTTTAGCTTCTGAGCAAATGTAATAGTTAGTGGTTGTCATATGTGTGGTGAGGTCCGGGAAGTTCACTGAAGCCGAAGCTCGGAATAGTGCTATTTTTTTCCCTTTTGTTTTAAGATGTCCGAGCTGTGAATGTGCTCCTGAACGCATCAGCAGGGTGTAGAGGAAGTGGCGGCTGATCTGGGTCCGCACCTTTTCCGGTAACAGAGCAGAGAGAACCAAGTAAGAGAACGGCTGGAGAGAGAGAGAGCCGGGGGGGGAGGAAGACAGACCGAGGGCGGCAAGAGAGCGGGGAGAAACGGTTCGGGGGAGCGGGGAACGACAAATGCAGGTATGTGTCCGGCTTTCAGCTTATCTCAGCTTGTAGTGAGCGTTTGTGTTAGCGGAGAGAATTGTTGGGGTCCAAAGTTGTCCTCTGTTCTAACACCCCTCCCTCCCTCCCTTCTTTCTTCAAACCGCTCCTGTGTCACAGGGAGAAGAGAAGAAGAAGAAAGTCGGATGAATCGTTGACCTTTAGAGCCGCCTTCGTCTGGACGCCCCGGTACAGAAGCGGAGCGGGAATCAACAACAGACCCGTTTTAACAAAAAGAAGAAGAAGAAGAAAAATTAACGTGTTTTGAAATGTATCGAGTGGATGAGAAAAACAACTGACTTGTGTGGACAGCCGGCAGTTAAGGAGGAAGTGGGAACCCCCCCAGCTTGGACTGGGCCTGATGGTTTGGATCAACTAATTAAATAAAAGTTTCTGGTCCTGCTCACCTGGAAGTGAGAGGATTCATTTGAAGAAGAAGAAAATTGTGGTTTTTGGAGGGAGCCTGTCCTCAAAAAGCTTCGTCAGAGATTCTTTTTTGTTTTATTCGTACACGATGAAAATATATCCCCACCCAAATCTGTGAGGGCTCACTGTTCCTCCTAAGAGCTCAGGTCGGATTACCTCAGTCCAGATACTTGTACTGTGCAAACTTGAATATTGACACTCGTGTCAGGTCACCTGTGGAGTCTTTGCACACTGAAAGTTGGAGTAAAAACCACTTTTCCCCAGGGAAGAACTACTTTTTTCTGTAACAAAGTATTTATGCACGTCAGACAAGATGGGGAAAATGCTTTCAAAGATCTTTGGCAACAAGGAGATGAGAATATTGATGCTTGGACTTGATGCTGCCGGGAAAACCACCATCCTGTACAAGCTGAAACTGGGACAGTCAGTCACCACCATCCCCACGGTCGGGTTCAACGTCGAGACCGTCAACTACAAGAACGTGAAGTTCAACGTGTGGGACGTGGGCGGCCAGGACAAAATCCGACCGCTCTGGAGACATTACTACACAGGTACCCAGGGCCTGATTTTTGTGGTGGACTGTGCTGACAGGGACCGCATCGACGAGGCGAGGCAGGAGCTCCACCGCATCATCAACGACCGGGAGATGAGGGACGCCATCATCCTCATCTTTGCCAACAAACAAGACCTCCCAGATGCCATGAAGCCCCATGAGATCCAGGAAAAGCTGGGCCTGACCCGGATCAGAGATAGGAATTGGTACGTTCAGCCCTCTTGTGCAACAACGGGGGATGGACTGTACGAGGGCCTGACTTGGCTTACCTCAAATTACAAATCCTAATGTTTCCTCCTCCCCACTCACCAGCCTGGACACTTGGAGGGAAAAAGTAGCTAAAATTAAAAAAAAAAAAAAAGAGCAATTATCACCATAATCGCTTTCCTAAAAAATGTATTAAAGAGTCACAAGTACTTTTGGTTTTATATTCTCTTTTTTTGATGATGGTAGCTTTTCTTTAACCCCAAATTTCATTTAAGCAAAACAAAAAGCTTTTTTTTTATTCTTTTCATTGTATAATCAGCAGTCTGCAAAAATACATAACAAGCTTGCTTTCGAGCTCTTATTTCTTCAGGTTCCTCCTTGGGTTTTAACTTCCTGTAGAGGACACGTGTGTAGTTTTGCCTCATGACCGAGCTGCGTATCCAAAGGAATGGAAAAGTCCAGAAACCGTCGCCCAAATCAGCACCTCACTCGTGACTCAACCTGCCTCCAGCTTTATGTAAGAACGTGTATCAAGGATGTGTTCGGACCTCAACAACTCACCTGCTTTCAGGGTCGATTGTAACGGGAGCGATGCGGACACGTGGGACGGCGTGATCCATCATGTCTCGTGTGGACGTTGGATACTCAAAACACCCACTGTGATATGGATTTATATCGTTTCAGGGTCAGCGTCTGTTACCACCACTCGTATTCTTTTCTTACTTTTGTTTCTCGAAGCTTCCATGACTTTTTTGTAGTTTCAGTTGCCTTAGCGGGGATCCAGGTGCTCCGATACTGAGACGGTTCCTACGACAAAGGGTGTTCTTAACTGTGGAGTTTGCACTTTGGGTGGCTAGCAACTTGCTGGTCGCATGTATTTTGATGTACTTTTGAACTCCAGCAAGTTTATGAAACCCCACCCCTACGTCCTTTACACCACCACCTACAGGTGCTCCAGTGACTGCAAGCCCCTTCTATTTCTGTGCTTTTAAACTCTATTCTTTTTGCTAAATAAGCCAACACCAGCCTGGAAGGTCCTGCAGTCATTTCAGTTACAAGTTTGCGCATATTGTTGTTTGATTATTATTTTTTTCTTCTTATGCTCTGCTGTTGAAATAATAAAAACGACATGTGTATCCAGATCAGCGTGGAAGTGGTGCCTTTTCAATGAGCAGCTGCCACCGTCGCTCACGTAAAGTTTCCCTTTTGAAAGAAGTCGAGCTCGTAAAAGAGGAAACGAGAGTTTTCGGGACGTTTTATGATGGTTGAAAGAAGAAACTGAAGTGAACTGAGCCTCGGCCTGTATCCTTTCTGTTCCTGTGTGTGTGCGTTTTTGTTTCAGGTTGCCTTGTAGGGACCAGTTTTACAAAAAACGATCATGCATTGTGGGAACCAACTGCTCTTTATGGGGACCAAAGCCAGGTCCCCATAAAGAGCAGTCTGGTTAGGGGTTAAGTTTAGGACTAAGGTGTGAATTGTGGATGGGTTAGGTATGTACTATTAATGGTTAGGGTAAGGGTTAGGTTATAGAAAATGAATGGAAGTCAATGCAAAGTCCCCAAAACGTACGTTTACAAGAACGTGTGTGTGACTGTTAATAAATGATGACAGGTCCAGTTTCAGAGTAGTGAGTTGGCAGATGAACTGTGCCTTGAAGTATCACTGTCAGGGTGCTAACTTTACAGATTTGAAGAAAGAGTCATTGAAAGGTGATTTTTTAAAAAAAATCAATCACTACGTTATTGGTCAAGTTTAACCTCCAAAGTTTTAATAAAGCTACACGATTTAGGCAAAAGTAAAAAACCCTTTTATTATTGTATTTAGATGAGATCATCGTCTTTTTCTTCTTGGTGTTGGTTCAGGTCATCACCAGACTGGAGCTCTGCCTCGTGTAACCCTGAGGCGCAGACCTGACACGAGGCTACTGTTTCAAGGCCATTCCCTCTTCGTCTTTCACCGGCCTGTGCTTGATATTGGAGCTCTGTGCGCTTTTTTGACGCGATGGAAACAAGGAACTTTGTTGGAGTTTGTGAGGTCTGCTTCTTCTGTGCAGCCATGTATAGATCAGGGTGTGAAGTGTGCGGTGATGTCACTTTGTGAAGTCAGAAAACACTTTTTTTAAAGATGATGTCATGGAGATGGGCAGCAGACCAAAAAAATGTAATTTGTAACAATAAACTGGTTTCTAAACTGGGCATGTTTCTTGAATGGCTTGCATATTTCAGGTCTCTGTTTCCAAAACCTCACTGATCTTTAGGGAGAGTCAAAGTCCAGGAGTTTCTGCAGGAATGCTTGTGTTCTGTTTGTTTATGGACTGTTTGTTCTGCAGCTCTCTGTGTGAAGTTTGACCAATGTCCATTGTGAAGGACAGGGACGTTTACCCAAGATATACACACAAATAAAGCAGCCTGTTATCTCCCTTGAAACTGCTGCCACTTTCCTTAAAAAAAAAAAAAAATGACATCAGCAGTCACGAGTTTCCTGTCCTTTCAGAGTTGTTGCATCTGAACCATTGTGTTGTGAAGAGTTGACGGGCAGGGCCCAGGAAGTGTCAACTGGGACCTTGTTCGCTCGTGATTTTCCATTCACGGTTCCTGATGGTGGATGTGGACGCTTTGACCTAAAAATGCGTCTTGATTTGTCAGAGGGGGGAGCCAGGAGAGGAAAAGAGACGTTTTGACACGGCTCAGCTCTTACGTCGGCGCCGAGCCGGTGAATCGAGCTGTGCAGGTTGCAGGCCACTTCATACAGCATGGATACATTGCACACCCTGGCTGGGGTCAAGAGCTGTCACTGGGGTCAGAGGGGTCAGGAGTTGTCAGGCTCACCTGTGGCCCTCACTTAAAAGTTTATAACTTGAAACTTTGCATCGTCAGACCCAGTGGTGTACATTTTTTATACTGGGTATACTGGGCTTAGAAACCAAAGTACATCGGTCAGTACAATGTAATATTGCATTTATTTTGATTTTTAATCATAGTGAACATTTCATAATTTCTCTGACACTTATATTTTAATAAATGTGCACCAAACTGTACAACAGTCGGCTTTGCATTAAAAACATGTTGCAGAATGAATAAAACTGTATCAAAGCAAAACATGTTTAAGTAGTAAGTGCATAAGTATTAGTATACAAAAAACAGGTTGAACCAACTCAATGTGTCTATAAAATGTTCTGAATGTGTTGACAATGGCACATGCCCAATGATGTCACCATTGGGCACTTTTAATACTGTAATTCCCAAGCTTTTCTAATGGGTATTGCTTCGTATGCCCATGTATCACATGGACTACACCACTGGTCAGCCCTGTGTTCTTCTGCTTATTGATTTGAGGTCCTGCCTCATTGCATTCATGCAGGTCTTGCCTTAGCACCATGTAGCAGGGTGGGGGCTGGGTTGTCCAGATTATTGCACGCCTACAACAAGACGGGGGCTTCAAACAACAGCTCACTGGTAGTTCCTCTGTCAACTGTTGACTCAGGTGTTCCTCCTTGATTTTGATCTTCCATCAGTTCTTCATCAAAGTGGACAGCTGTCAATCAAACAATGACGGGTGGAGGAATGTTATTGTTTCAAATGGAGCTTACAAAGTCTTTGATTGCTGTACAGTGCTCAGCTCGCTGTGAACGTGCACCACTTTAACCACGGCGTTATCGACCTGTCAAAGACACGATCAGAAGCTCGGAGCTGAGCAGGAACAGGGGTTTCCTCACTGACGCTGTCTGCGTGTGTCCTCCCACAGTCGTTTCCACAGAGCTGCCGAGTCCACGGTATGCTCGGAGTCAGAGGCCGAACAAAGCACTTCAAGCTCCTGAGCTTTTTTTTTTTTTTTTCCTGTCATGTTTGCACAAATGTGCTTCTTGTTGGTTTTGTTACTTTCTACAAAGTCCTGCCTAGAAACAGTGGTGAGAAAAAGTCTAAATTAGCTGTTTTTTGTGATGTTAAAAATTGAGCCGTTTCTAAATTTCCATCTTTTCTGTGATATGCATCAATTCAACCAGATAAAAAAAATTACCATGGGGTAAATATACAAAAATAATAGCCAGATGCAAATAGCTGGTTGCATAATTGTGCACACCCTGAAAGTAGTTGTTGAAGCACCTTCTGATTTCACTGGGAGCCCTCTGTCTTATTAGTGCACGTAGCAGCAGGACACACCTTGATTTGGTTATTTGCCCGTTCCTTGCTAAAGTTCTCAAATTTTGTCAGATTGTAAAGGTATCCTCATGCACAGCCCTCTTCAGATCATCCCACAGATGTTTTATCAAACATACAGATCTAGACCAGATGTGGGCAACATGTCCCCCAATATCCTTAATTGAAAAGAACACAACTTTTAAATAAGTGATGGAAACCTGCAATCTATCAATAAAACTTTAGAAAGTCAAAAAAAAAAAAAAAAAAACTCCAACTTTGTCAAAAACATAAAAAAAAAAAAAAACCTTTGGATTAAGATACAGTATTGTGGTGTTTTCATAACTAGACTTAATCTTATTGGCTCCAAAAGCAAACATGTTTTTTTCTCTCTTCATATTTAAGCTAAAAACATGGTGTCACAACGATAAGGTTTAGAGTGTTTTGGGAGGCATGTTTTTTTATCAAGCATGCTAACTGAGCTACAACAAGAAAAATCCAAAAAAGTCTTAAAGATGTCTTAGCGAACATTTATTTTCCAGTTCTCTGTAGCCTTTTGATCACTTTAAATTTCTTGATTTGGCCTTCAAGAAAAAAATTTTTTTGCCCCTCGGTCTAGTCTGTAAAACTTTATATTCTGGTGAATCTATTTAGTTTGTTGGTTTGGATGAATGCGTTGCATTATTGTTTTTAAAAAGTTAGATTTTCCTGCTGAAGAAGCACAACCCCACATTGTGATGTTGCCACCACCGTGTTTCTGTATGGGTGTTCTTTGAAATACACTTGGTGTGACCAGTGTTCCTTTAAATCAGCTGTGCTCTGCAGTCATTTAAAACACCAGGCAACACTGAGGACATTTCACTGTCACAATGTAAAACACCAGTAATTCATAAATAACACTTGTATACAAAATGTAATAAAAAGCAAGTGTAAAGGACCAAAACACACGAGCTGAACGCCAACTTTGGATACTGGAAATAGCATGTACCGGTATGTGGGGCCTGGCGCCTAATTTTACGCATTAGTAACTGTAAAAAATAAAAAGTCAATGTGGAGAAACCAGTCAGTGCTGGATGTTTGTCTGACCAGTTTCTGTGGAGTCTTTCCATCAAATTTTCACAGACCTCCAGTTCTCTGTTCTCTTATCCCATATTTTATCCACTTCTTGATGACGTCACTGTGTTCTACTGCTTATCTAATGGGGGCGGGGTTTAAATCTCCTTACTGATTTCTTTTTAACATTGAGATCATTTGGCGCTTTCTGAACTCTGTGTGTGTTTTCAGTAATTTGCAACTTAGTAAAAGTCAGAAAGCTCTTGTTTCAGGTTGATCAAAATCACTTTAATTGATGGCAGGTGTGTTTCTAAGACGAGAAAAACACTAATTAAAATAAAAGGTGCTTCAGCTATTAAAGGGTGTGCACACTTATGCTACCAGCTAATTGCACGTTTTCATTACTGCTGGTGAAGGAACAGAGATAAAGATTTTGCCTGTGTGTGTACATTCAGAAAGTAATCCACATTTACAGCTGATGAACTTTGGATTCATTTCAAGATGGCTACCACAACCAGTTATGTACATTAAGAACACAAGAAATCGCTTACACAGCTTCACAGATATTGAGCTCAAATGTGTTGTTGTAGTAGCTGAACATTGTTCTCAACTTGGAGCACAGCACAGTGCGTCTTCGCTTAAACCTTGACTACATCCTGCTTGTTAGCAAACTATCTCAAAAACCAAAGTAATTACCGTACTGGATATCACCAATAACTGATTCCACACAAGTCCATCCAACATAAGATGGCCACCACAGCTAATTGGTCTTAGCCTACACAGAGATGACTACACCACAACAGATTTGACAGATAACAAGCTAAAATTTGATATGAAACAAAAATAGCTACAACATCATCATTTGAAATCGAGACATGATCTAAAACATGAAAGGTGGCAGGCGATATGCATTCCTTCAAGGTCTACCTGACATTTGATCCTTTATATTTCTTTGCACTAGTTTGTTTTTATATTATTGTTATTATATTATTATTATTCAGATAGGATATACAGTATGCAAAGAAAAAGTGGAAAAAGTTCTTAAATATTTAATTTTTTGTCACAAAAAGGGCATTAACTTTAACATGTTAGTATTCAATGTATAAAACATGTAAAAACAGAAAGTATGATTCATTAACATTTCAGTGCATGATGACGCACGCCATGACAAGTGTTGAAACAATAAGCTGTTTTATAATCATGCTGTGAACACTTATGAAACATTCATCTACTGTGATCTATTTTTCTTCTGTACAATTTTCTGCATCTTTTTTATTCCACATTTTTTATACTATTTCAACAAATCATTAATCAAAACATTCAGCTCATTCAGGAGAAGTGTTTTATAACTTGTGTTATTGGCACAACTTTAGCTTTTTGACATATTTAGCCTTTTCTGCAACTTTTGTTCTGAATGGAGCTCATGTTACATCCTTCAAATCTTTAGATTTGTTTACAACCTTTTACTGCTCCTTTTCACGTTTTATTCTGCTTCAGCTTCATTCAGCTTCCTTGTGGGGAAAAAAATCAGCTACTTTCAGCTAATTTTAGATGTTTTTTTTTTTAGCTGTTTTTTTGCACCTTTCAGGTTATTTCTGTTACAACATGTTTGTGCTTCTTCTTTCTGCTAATTTGAGCGTATTGATGCAAGTTTCAGCTTTTTCTGCTATTTCAGCTACTATTTAGCTGTGTTTATGCTAATTTTAACTTTTTTAGCTAATTTAAAAAAAAATTGCACTCATTTAAATTTAAATGTATTTATTTATTTACTAATTCAGCAAAAACAATGTGCTCTCCAAATGCTTCTGGTAATTTTAGCTTATTTCTGCCTTTTTAAAGCTACTATTCAGCTGTTTGTTTGGTTTTTGTTTTGCAAATTTCTACTTTTTCTGATAATTTCCTTTAATTATTTTTTCATGTTTTTTTATTACTTTTATTTTTGTTGTTGTTGCTAATATTTGCTTATTCCAGTCTAACTGGGCAGAATTGTGCTCTCTTCACTTCCTTCTGGTAATTTAAGCTTCTTTCTGCCTTTTTTTTTTTAACTATACTTTTCAGCTTTTTTTCTTCTTTTTTTAGCTTATTTACTAATCTTTGTACTCATGTCTGCTTATTTAAACCAAATTCAGCAAATGTGCATTCTTTCTGCTTTCTTCTGCTAGCTTAGGCTTGTTCTTCCATTTCAGCTACATTTCAGCAGGTTTCAAGCTAAATTTTGCTGTTTTTCAGCAAGTTCTTCAGCAATAAGCATTCACTGTGCAAATTTGCAGGAAATGCAATTTTTCTAGTTTGTTTAGCTTTCACCATCGTCTCCTTTGCTCCCTCCCACCTCTTGGTATCTTTTAACAAAAAGTTGCCCTCAGCAGCGAGACCAAATACAACCTCACACAACCTCCTCACATAAATAGCTGTTCTTTTCTCTTTTAATTAAAGTTTTGTGGAGGCATTTCTGTCCAACAAACAGAACAGCTGATGGAACGAGCCACAGCTTCAGCTCAGAAGGTTTCAGCTTGTTCAGAGCAGTGTACAGCTCTTCAGAATCTGTTACACGCTGCATTTCCCTGCTCCGTGGACAATGTGCTGATAATTATAGGGGGCCTGGGGCCTGTGTTTGTGTTCGGCTGAGAAGCTGACAATGTGCTGCTGCAGCCCTCTGAAGCACCAATAATTTAGGCTTGCAGTTGTAATTAATGGAGGGCCATGCTTCTTTATGTTCTCAACATGAAATACTTCACAGATTCAGTGAAACATGTTATTAAGAAAAAGTGGCAAAAGCTGTGCTTACATAAGGACTCGTCATCACTCTGCATTTGGCATGAAGCAGTAATGTTTTTGCCTGTGTGTGTGTGTTAGTGAAATATCTTGTGATCCATTCTATTAGTTTCAATAAAACTCTTGGAAAAGAGTCGCTGATGCGACAACTACAAAATCCACAAAAAGTTTTGGTCAACTCCAAGGTCAACCTTAACAAACACAAAAATGGTGTTAACTCAGTCAACTTTAAAGATATTAGCCTTAAAACATACCAGTAACTACTGAGGCCAACCCTGTCTGTCTGTTAGCAAAATATCTCATGAACTACTGGACAGATTTCAATAAAACTCTCCGAAAGTAATTATTGGATGTGCACCTACAACTTTTAACTCTCTGAGTCAACCCCGTTTAAGATGGCTGCCATCTTAGCAAATATAAAGGTGGCCACACCTCTACCAGTTCTACAAATATTAAGCTGAAATTTGTTGTGGTAGTAGCTGAGAGTCATTCACAACACATTCTCTGAGCACTAGCTGATTGTGAGAGATCTTGCAATATTGTGTGAGTCTCCATAAAATAATATTTTCAAGATTAGATTAAAATAGCTTGTCATTTCTGAACACAAGACGATCTTTTTCAGGAATGTCAATGGAACAAGCAAATCAAGCTTCTAACTAGAGAAATTGCATTTCCTGCAAAAATGCAGTGTGAATACTTTTTGCTAAAAAACTTTCTGAAAAACAGCTGAAACTAGCTAAAAACATGCTGAAATGTAGGTGAAATTGGAGAACAAGCCTAAGTTAGCAGAAGAAAGCAGTAATAACACGTTTGCTGAATTAGATTTGAATAAGCAGAAATAAGTACAAAATTAGGAAATTAGCTAAAAAGGCTGAAATTAGAAAAAACTAGCTGAAAAGTACCTGAAAAGTAGCTGAAAAGACCGAAAGAAGCTTGAAGGAAGTGGAAGGAGCTGAAATGAGCTAAAAAAATAAAAATAAAGCAGAGCTAAAAAAAAAAAAAAAATAAAAAAAAGCTGATATTACAAAGTTGAAAAAGCTAAATGTAGCACAAAACAGCTAAAAAGTAGCTGAAATAGCAGAAAAATCTGAAACTAGCAGAAAAAAGCTTAAAGGAGCTCAAATTAGCATAAAGAAGTTAATTAGGCTGAAAGTAGCAGAAATTACCCAAATTAACTTGAGTTCATCTGAAAATAGGCTGAACTTAGTTGAAAAATGCTTTGAAAAAAAGGACCGTAGTTAAAAATGTAGAACAAGCTTAAACTAGCCGAGGAAAGCAGAAAGAACACGTTTAACTACTTAGACTGAAAGAAGTGGAAATGAGCACTAAAACATGGATATTACTAGGATACACCTGTGGATACTAGGAAAGAGCTGGTTGCTGGTATTGAGGGCCAAGGCCACATATGCTCAGAGGATCGAGGGTCAGTTCACCTCACAAGACCCATGGAGCATGTGGAGGGGCATTAAATGCATAACAGATTATAAAGGCAGGAGAGAACAATGCCCCAAAGACCCATCTCTGCCTGATGCCCTCAACACGTTTTATGCACGCTTTGAAGACCCAAATAGACC
>JARVLU010000179.1:11668182-11678832 GCA_031762415.1 Simpsonichthys santanae | reverse complement strand
AAAAACATGGGAAAAAATCCATAAATAAGTCGCTTCGCTGTATAAGTCGCAGGACATGAAAATCAGTAAAAAAAAAACTGCGACTTATACACCGGAAAATACGGTAACTTCTTCAAAATCATTTCACCTGATATAAGTTTGTTTGTTTTTTCCAAAGATTTCTTCGTGAACAACTATTCAGATGAGTGTTTATAGTGAAGTAACAATCACAAAAACCATTTTGAATTCTTGAAACTGAAGTTGTGTAAGACGACAACGATCCATTTAGCTCTGTCAATGAACTACCTACAACAGGTAAGATATTGACCCCACTACTAAACATCTGACTGTTCTCCCTGCAGAGTTGCAGCGTAAGCTTGATGGAGTCAGGACTGTATTTTGCTTTTGATTTACACAATTAAGAAACATAATTTCATCATTTACAGTTTGCCCAACCAGATGATTACAAAGGGCTATCTTGTCACATGTTTACAAGCTTTATTTTATCCACTCTGGACTTCTTTTAATGGCTTCTTTATCTGCAGTTTGTCACGTAAGCTCTTGCAACATATTCTCTTGTCTCTCCCCACTGTATACATTAATCCATCTGCTACAAACAAATCAAGGCGTTTCTCTAAACCAGCTGCACGTTTGCGGTCTGTTAAAGCTGCTGTGTGCAGCACATAATCCTTTGCAGCATTTGTTTTCTGTGTTTTGTGACAAAACTTGCTTGTCTGTGCAATTAGTCGACTCTGTGATGGGGCCAAGAATCACCAGCAGAACGTGGCACGCCTAATTCTCTCAGAGAACAGGAATATGCTGAGCCATCTGCAGTGTCACGCCTGCTCTAAGCACGAGCAGCCGGCTCGTAAAGTAAAGGGAATGTGGCGTCTCTCCCGTGCACAGACACACAAACGCCAGGCCTGAGTGTGCCCGTGCAGCACAGGTATACACTTACAGCCTGGCAGGATGCATATGATGCAGTTAATGCCTGCTGCTGCTGTTTGGTGTGCTATACGCCCAGAAATATTGAGTTCTGCTCAACAGACCTGTCCAAGTTTCCAACACAAACAGATTTGTTTAATGATAGAAATACCTTTTCTTTGTTTGCAACGGTCTCTATGGCAACAACAACAAAGACTCAGCAGCAGATGGCTGCAGCACACTGAAGTGGTCTCAAATCGACTTGTCTTGGTTCCCGTTTCTTTCTTGCCATTCCTTCGCAAAATATGTGTGTAAATAATTTACAGCAACAAAACAGTGCAGATTTTCAAATAAGCTATGTTAAATATTTGGAAAGGTCAGGATAATTAAGTGAATAATGTGATTTTGTGATTGAAGTATGTAGACGAACTTTGCCTAATGAGGAAGGTGATAATTATAAGATTTAAATTGTTGTTACCTTTTTTATGTAGTATTATCATAATTGTGTAATATTTGTGTCCCTACCGTTTCAGATTTTGCATGATAAGCAATCTATTCAAAGCTTTAAAAATATATAATTATGGCAATTTTAGAGGGCGTCATCAAATGTATGAAAAGATTAGACTTCCAGAATACAACATTTATAAATTACTCACCGAATCCCCTGCAGGTGCTCAACTTGATGTTTTGCATTTTACGCATTTAAGCAAATTTGTGCAAGAAAAAGATAGAATAAATGAAACCAGACGTGAATGAATGACTGTATATCCCCTGCCGCCTTGACTGTGAACGTTTCAAACAAATATCTCGCACAATTTGGTTAACACTCAGCAGGGGTGACCCTGGAATCTGAGCTTTAGGGGTCCTCAGCCCCAGTTCTGACAATGGCTCTTGGCTTGAACAATGCGATGGTTATTGTCAGCAGATCAGAAGCATTTTTTGTGGAGTGGTGGCGCAGAGGTTATAGAGACGATGGGCCTGTGATCAAAAAGTCGCAAGTTCCACTCCCGATGCCGACAACATCAAAATGATAGGTGAATCACCCACACCTGCCTCCAACCTCATTTGGTCTACTCTGGGCCCCTGAGTAAGGCCCTTAACCCCCACCATTTGCTCCTAAAAACAGGTCTCTCTTGAAAATGAGTTCTCGTGACTCTAGACTACCTATAAATAAAGGGTGAATGAAAAAATAAAAGTAAACTGGGGACACATGCTCCTTCCTCATAAAACTGTAAATAAAGCAGATGCCATTTCCTGCACAGTGGTGTTTAATGGTTGTTAAACATCTGGTTTTTACCTACACAAGTAAACATTTGATTCAATAAATATTTCAGAGAGTAACAAGAAGTAGCCTGACCAACAGCTCTCCTTGTGTGAACAGAGCACACTCCACTTCTTTCACGCATCCTAATCCCGCCACCCCCATCGCCAACTTCTTGCGCTAAAATAGCGCTAACGGCAAACAACACAGACGAGCTAAGATGCTACAGACATAGCGCTCTGATTTACATTTCACAACCTAATAAACACTTTGTACAAATCAGTTTATTGTTAAATGATCATAACAAATAAATACTAAACTTATGCAACCAGAAGTAGCAACATAGCTATATCTATATATAAAACACACAAAACAAAGCACAACTAGCTTTAAACATTAACCTTTAACCGTTAAGCATACGAAGTACTTCTGACGGAAAATGGAGGATATACTTGCAGTTATCTTCATACACATGAAAGTGTAGTACTTCCTGTTTATCACTGTTGGGTTTTTCCACCACCGGCCTTTATACATCTTTTACATTTTTCTAAACTTTGTTTATGGAATAAACTGTTTTCCACCCTCTAAATGCTCAGGGTGATGCTGTCTGGATTATATGTTCTCTAGTGACAATGTTTAAACTTTTTTTGGGGGATGACTTTTTTTTGTGAAATCTCTCTGACCGCAAAGCGTCCGTAAGGCAAAACCCCAACAATGTTGTGGGAGGAAAAGGGGGTGGAGCTCCTGCAGGAAAGGGGCGTTTCACTTCAGGACAAATTGAGATCGCTGATTGGTCAGTTGCTGACGAGCCTGCTGGATTGATTGACAGGTGGTGTTGAGGATACGACTCATGCAAAAAAAAAAATCAGATTTTATTGGCCTATCTAAGACTGTCATCATTTATTCCATATTTATTCCAAATGTATTCAATATTTAGTTGAATAGGGTTTGAGAACTGAGTTTCCTTACAAAATCCTGATGGCTTCTTTGTTTTTCAGGGGTGCTGAGTTAAAATTTAGGGGTGCTTGAGCACCCTCAAAAAGAGGCTAAAATTGTCACTTTGGGTATGAATTAGGGATGAATTTATGGCGACCATCTTCAATCAGACAGGCTACAAAACTTATAGATGTATAGCTCATAATTTCTTTCCTGACTGTTTCTTTACAGTTTATTTGCTGGTTTATCAAATATTTTGCTAAAAGACAGATATGCAAACACCCACATTTTTGCCCTCCTGTCAGATTGGTGAGTGACAAGGGGAAATCATTTTGCAAACTGATTACAGTCGATGTGAAATATTTGTTCCACGCTTTGTCGTTAGAGAAGCTATATTTGGGATTTCCGAGGTTATCAAAAACTAACACACTCCCTGGTATGTAGAACAGATTGAGTAACCAAGATGATTCAAATAAAACATTTACCTCCAAATATCAGCAGTCTGCAGTTTAACTTTACTGGGCAAAAGTCACTATAATGAAGGTGAAAGGTCAGAAAGCATGTTCTCTTTCTCATCTCAACTGCTCTGACCATATTTTAATGTTTTTTTTTATTATTTCCAGCATACAAACATGTTGTTAACACAATACGAGCTAGCTATTGACCGACTTTCCCAGTCCTGTTTAATGCAATAAGCTGCACTGATCCTAGAACTTCAAGTCAAATTTGAATTCTGACCTGCTATAGAATTACAACAGGGCTTTTAAGGTCAGAGATAAACCGTAGTGTTCTGTTGCCTGTTCGTATCTGATAAGAGGCATTGCACACACCTGCTAAACAAATGGGTTTTCCATTATGCTTTTGATTGATCTGCATTTCTTTTAATTGCTGTCAACCATATCCATATCACAATGCACTGTCCTGACCTGCCCTGTTGTATATAATAATCTGCCTTAATGACTAAAGGCTTGTAGTGCTACCATATCGTATCTGGCTCCACAGTCGATTCCACAGACCCTGATGGACAATGTACGGTACACACACAAAAGCCCCTCCCTATACAAATGGGTCCTGGATTTCTTAATCAACAGGATGCTGTCTGTGAGGATCCACAGCTTCTCTCCTCCATCATAATAACCCTCAGCACTGTCTGCACTCAGGGCTATGTGTTGAGCCCCCTCCTGTTCACTCTGCTCTCATATGACTGTGCACCTACATATCGAGGCTGTCACATTGTAAAGTTTGCAGATGATACAGCGATGGTGGGATGCATCGCAAACAATGATGAGTCCAGCTACAGGCAGGAGGTGGAACACCTGGAGAGCTGGTGCAGAAAGAACAACCTCCACATCAATGTGAAGATGATGATGGAGATGATTGTGGATTTCAGAAGGAGCAAACACAGCTACACCCCCTCTACACCCCCGAATATAGGAGGATCTGCGGTGGAAGTGGTCTCCAGTACAAGTACTTGAGTGTACACCTGAATGACAACCTCAGCTGGACCACCAATCTGATCAAGAAAACTCATCAGAGACTCTACTTTCTCAGGCGGCTGAAATGAGCTGGTCTGGGAAGCTCAGTCCTCACCTCCTTCTACAGGTGTGCAGTGGAGAGCATCCTGTGCTCCAGCATCAATGTGTGGCATGGAGGCTGCACAGCTGCAGAAAGAAAAGCTTTGCAGAGAGTGGTGAAGGCTGCACAGAAGATGTTGGAGTCAGGCTCAACGCCATCACAGACATTTTTACACCTCCAGATGCAGGAATAGGGCCACCTGCATCATGAAGGACCACACTCACTCAATTAAAATTCAATTCAATTTATTTATATAATGCCATATCACAACAAAATTGTTTCAGGGCACTTTAATATTCACATACATAGAAAAATCAAGTACTAGTGAAGTTTTCTATGTAAGGACACACACAGGGCAAAAAGCCCTGCTCCCCTCAGGAATGCAGCTGGAGCATTAAGTGTAGAACCACCAGACTGAGGAACAGCTTCTATCCTGTATACAGCTGTTAGACTTTTGAATCCCTAACCAGGATAATCACAGTAAAATAAATCACTGTAATACCACTTTGATGATTTGTCACTTTATCTGGGCTGTTGATTTCTTGCCTTTAGATGCTGTATTCATACCCATCTGCTCACCAAAGACTCATGTTCAGGCTGTTGTTTAGTATACCGCATTATTTTACATTATTAGTGTTTAGCATATATGTTAAATCCTTGTATACTGCTTCTTTTTATATTTTATATTATTATTTTTGCTACTTTTGGGTGTAAGTGAGACCTTGGGTTCACAAGTTTGTTCCACATCATGTACCGTGATGCAAATGACAACATAAAGGTACTTGAACCTTGATAAGAAATTGTGTATTGAGACGTGTTTTTAAGAAACTTCAAGTCCTGTCCCTCTTTGTTACGATCCAGCTCAGCCAGGTCAAGAGGAGGCAACATTAAAACCACGTGGACAAAAAAAATAAAAATAAAATGTGGGTGGATGTAAGCTCAATCATCCAGGTATAATATAAAAACTGTTTTACCGGTAACCTTTTTTGCATGTGGAAATAGGTTTTGATCAACAAAAGTGATTTATTATTTGGCCAGTTAAGTTTTAACAAATAAAGATAAAAAAGATGTTACTTTTAACGTACTAATTAATTGTGGTTTACAAACATGATTTATAACAAAAGTAAAATACAAGCTAAATAAAAAGTCAAACAATTGAGTTTAACTAGTTTTACAAATGTCAAACAAAATGACACACCCTTGGTTAACAAACCAAAGTTGGATGAAATTTAAATGAAGAAACCCTTTTAAACAAACACATTACCAAAAGGCAAAGATTTTAGCTTTAAGCCAAAATTAACCAAAATGTTTCTTCAAGACGTCTGAGCCTGCCTTCACAAACTTACACAATTGCTTTAACCATAAACTCACAAAAAAACAGACCTCAAAATCAAACTCTTGGCCACAAACTTTTCAGAGACATGGCAGAATCAAACTAAGCCAAGGTCAAACTTTTTACAATGACAAGACACCCATACAGTATAAAATGGCAAACTGCTCAGTCTTGATCAACAGGAGAGCTGGACTTAAATAGACAAGCCTCTTCTGTGGTTGGAGGAGTAGGAGACTAACAATCCAACCAGGATGCAGAGGGATGTCCATTGGGCAGAGGCAGGGAACACTCTGGACAAGTCACAAGTCCATCACAGGGACACAGAGACAAGCGAGACAAACAAATGGTATCAGGCTATAACAATCTTAATCTGGACCTTCATCTGTTTTTAAACAGAACCAACATGAAAGTGTTCTCTTTATTGCCCTCCATGCTGCACCATCCTGAACATCAAGTTACAAAAAAATTAAAAATAAATAAATAAATAAATAAAAAAACTGTGCACAGGTGTACCACAGGGCTGTATTTTAAGTCCTAATTTATTTTCTGTCTACAGTAAATACAACAGTATGTTTTCTGATCATATAAACTAATGGTTAGTTCTCAAAGGGTAAAATACAAGTGAGTGGATTGATCATTGGGGAAATACTTCTGTCTACAAAGAGCAAGGTCAAAGTTTGACAGACTTAAACAGCTAGGCCAGAAAAAACTAAAAGGATTCTAAATTTAAAACCAGGAGAGAAACCAAATATTTATTTTCCACTGAACTTAAATGGAGACATACACACATAAACTCCAGTGGACATGTCAGGGTAACACTGTCTCATAAAAAAGGAAAACGTACACAGCATTTAAATAGTAAATGGACTGTACTTATATAGTGCCTTTCTATCTAATCAAGATACTCAAAGAGCTTTACAACACAATCTGTGCCCTCATTTACCCATTCATACAGGTATTTACTAAATCTCTACAAAGTTAGAGACTAATCAGTGCTTTAAGATCACATTAGTTCATACACAAATGGGACACACACTGGAGACAATGAGGTGTTCATGTCTTTCCTAGGGACACTTCAACATGTGGCTGCTGGTGGAATCGAACCCCGATCCCTCCCATTGGAGGAGCACCACTCTAACCACTGCACAGCCGCCCATTTCCTTAGAAATCTGAGGAAAATCGACTTCAAACTGCTGCTGTCCTCCTGTTTCTGCATCGCTGGGTGTGTCCTCACTCGTGACATCATGACATGGTATGCAGCTCCGCTGCAGATGAGAAGGCGCTGCAGAGAGTTGTAAAGGCTGCACAAAACATCATCAAGGAGCAGTTTGTTGCTCTAGCAGCGAAACACACATCTCTCTGAAAGCAGAACATATCATGCATTCTCCAACACAACAAAATGATTCTGTTTCAAATGCATCATCACACTGAACTGTACCTGAGATCACACACAGTAATCAGATGCAACTCTCAATTTGTGGATTAAATGCTCCTAGTTCCTAAGATTGTTTCTGCATTGATATGTATGTATGCTTTGTTGCAGATGTTTCTTTTGAATTAAAAATATACAAAGTATAGATACTGTATGAATCAGTGAAATGATCATTCTACCTGAGCTCCACTTGCACGCTGAGTTTTAGTATGTTGTTTATACAATGTTATTGGATTTTCATGATATTTAAGTCAGTGAGATAAATTTGTCACATTGTGGCTCTCAATCAAATCTGCTGCTTCTAGTTTTCATCCTGACATAACTCAGGTGTCTGCTGCAGGAAGAACATTGTGACTGATGATTTGCTCAGACAGGCTTGTTTTGTTGCTTATTTTTGGAATTGCAGTTGATTTGGTCAGAATGATGGTCATCATTTGCTGCTGAAATGCATACAATTCTAGAATTGCGCCGCTCAAGGTGGCTCCATGTTGGAGTAGCTCTCTTACGTTCATTCAGAGATACTGCTTTTGAAAACTTTAATTACTGTTTTTTTCTGGATGGAAATCACATTTTTCGGGAGATTTACTTATCAGTGCCGCTGGAAGGATTTTTATTGAAACCTTTTTTTTACTTTGGGACATTTGTTTTTAATGCGTAACCATATAACAAGGTGGTTTTCTACAACTGGGAGCTGCTGACTAAAATATCAAAAGCTCAAATAATACTTCAACTACAGCCCCAATTCCAAACGAGTTGAAAAGGAGGTGCCGTGGATGCATCTCCGTTTACCTGGAGTCGGTGCCCAAGTGCCTGACCACCAAGATCTTGGAGGTAGCGAGAAACAGTAGCTTGTGACAGTTGGAGGACCTAGTTTGTCCCTCGACACTTGCAGTTAAGTCCACGGCAACGAGGGGTTCGACAGGCTGCTGGGAGAAATGGCCATCACTCTGGGAGGAGTTCTGCTCGACATTTGGGCAGTCCTGCTGTCCAAGAGGACAGAGAGCTCTGCTGAGTCTGGGTGGACGGATTGGCATCTGCAAGCAGTTTCTTTGGATCTGTTGTGGAATGCACTGCTACAATAGATTCTTCCTGCCCAAAGCCATCGCATCTATATCAATTCTAAAGAAACCACAATGAGCTACATCAACAATTAATTTCCCTTTGGGATAAAGCATTTTTGAATTGAACTGAATTAATACACTTGCCTGTGTGCGCATGTGAGTTTATTTGTCTGTTGGCAAAATATTTCATGAACCACTGGACAGATTCAAACAAAACTCTTAGAAAGTAACCATTAGTAACCAATTAACTTTGTGAGTCAGCCCATTCAAGATGGCTGCCACAGCTAATCAGCCTTTGCAAAACCAAAAACTGCAATAATTCAGTCCATTTTGCAGATACTGATCTAAAATTTGGTGTTGTAACACTCTTTGCACACAAACGTGTAAGACTTTTGTTAAAGGCTTTGGGTTAACCGAGTTATTTTGTACCAACAAGCATCAGTTTTGCTGAATACAGTACAAAGTATCTTTCAGCAGGCTGATAAATCCTTCCTGCTATTTCATTTTGAAATACTGCATGTAACAAAGTTTTCAATGAATAGCTAAAAAGTTACTAGTGCAAACAACAGTTAATTAGGCAGAAAATCTGTTGCAATCATTCACAGCATACTTGAAATTCCTGGACAGTCAAGACAAATACAGGAACAGCAGCTGTCCAAATTGGATCTTTGTCCTGCTGATGGGTTATTAGACCCATAAAGTGAGTGAACAAAAAGCATTACTGGAGGATTACTTTACCAGTTTATGCTAAATGTAGCCAAACGAGGACAGACAAATAAATAAAAAAAAGCAGAGGAAGGAGACAGCGACTGTAGTGCAACAGAGTGAATGACCTTAGTTCCAAAGTGAGGTTAAAAAAAAAAAAGAAATGCACACTCATAACATCTGGTCTGTCCAGTTTTTATTCAGTATCTCACAGGAAAACTATGCTGGAAGAAGAACTTGTGATACACAATGGGAAACAGACTGGATTCCTTCTGTACAAATCCATTCACAAAGGCGTGGACACTTGTTTGGCTTGTTCATGGGTCATTGCACAGTTATTTTAATTAAATGTGTGAGTGAGTGAATGCTAATTTCAATTTAGAACGTGTTGCCATGCTTCTGGGAGTTGTGCCTGTAAGCTTTTAAAGGAACTATTTTACAACTTTTCAATAAGTCTGATCACAAGGATTAAAACACATATACACACTGCAGACTGATGCAGAGGATTATAAAGCATCTTTCTGCCTCGTGCTGCACACAAGCTCATGCACCACCAGATCATATTTACAGCTACTGTTTCACACAAAAGCAGCTGAAGACTGAAGGGACTGACAGTATTCAGTTCAAAAAGCCTGAAGGAAATGCTTTAAAGTGTGGTCCTTGGCAGCAAAACACCAGACAAAACGAAAAATCAGCTTACCTAATGGAGTGTGTCACATATTTCTGTCATATCTTTCATAATGGGCCTCCAAAGGGTCAGTCAATGGTTTTAACAATTTGAAACCTAAACCAAAAAACAGAGAACATGTCAGTAAAATAGAAAACAAAATGTAGAAATAAACAGAAAAAAAACACAAAAACCTGCTGTTTCCATTTTTGTTTTGCTGACAAATCTTCTGGAACGTATATTTTAGCTGTTGTTTTACATTTTCTGCAAAAAAAAAATAAAATAAAATAAAAATAAACAAGTGTTTCACTGTGGGTTTGGCGTTCGTATGGTAATGTTGTGTTTCTGAACCAAACATACATCTTTGGAAAAATTTTACTTCGGGGTTTATCAGATCAAGCACATTTTTTTTCACATGCTTTTGAGAAATAAACTGTAGTTCAGCCTGGATGCTTTCCTGTTTGAGTAAAGCATTCTCTGCCTCACAGTCCATCGATTAATGTCACAATCAGAGCCATTTCACTTGATAGAGTGCTCCTAAGATAAATAAAGACAGTAATTAAATCAGAAGGTGCTCCAGTAAATTATCAGTGAGAAAGTTTGTGCATACATCTTGGAGTTTTGTAGTTTTTTTCACCACAATTGAGTTGCACAGGATGTGTCCCCAGTAAAGATGGAAAAATAAATAAAATGAGATACGGTGGTGGAGAAAGTACTCAAACACTGTACTTAAGTAAAAGTACAAATAAACAGACAAAAATGTACTCTAGTAAAAGT
>JARVLU010000179.1:11538290-11551220 GCA_031762415.1 Simpsonichthys santanae | reverse complement strand
TGTAGTTGCTACAACTCTGTACATCACCCTTGTTCTTAAAAATGGGCACCAGCACACTTCTTCTCCATTCCTCAGGCGTTTTCTCACCATCAAATATGCTATTGAATATTTGAGTCAAAAACTTCACTGCCATCTCTCCAAGACATTTGCAAGCTGAATAAAATTGAATAGTGATATTCTTCAATAATACTAGCTCCGTTGTAATACTAGTACTAAAATTTGTTTAGAAAAAAAAATTGAGGAAATGCATTAAAATGTTATTTAAAAAAAACAACATTCTCAATAAATAAATAAACTGTTTTATATTTAAATTTAAATTTATAACCATAAAAGATTAACCTGTCTTGGATATCTATATGACCTCCAAGTCTGACGTTCAAATATTGCGATGTACAAGTGAGGTCATGGTTAGGCGTCCAAATAGTGAACTTTATTTGCACTGGAGACATCCAGAGTTGGTCTTGTCCATCCATTTTGGGAAGGTGGTTGAAAATATTTACGAGACCGGACCCTCATTCAACATCAGCCTGTAGAAGACAGATTTTGTTTCAAACTTTATTTATAACAAAACGAACAAAACTTTGAACAAATAAACAAAAGAATGTTAGCAATGGGAATTGCACAATGTACACGTACAAAAAATACAGTACAGTACATGTACTGTTGTACTGTGAATACAATACTGTAATTGTGGCGCAATCTGACCTCCACACCAGTCGAGGCGCTGTTTGTTGGGGGAGTGTCTTTTTTGCAATTTTGTTAGATTATTTAAAGATAAATACGTATTATAGACTATAATGTACAATGTTTATATACACGTGGTATAGGGTGAAATAATTCCGAGATACTAATATCTTGTTTCTTTAAAATACGATCATTTTAAGCCACTGTTACGATACTTCAACATTTCCTATCTGGCAACACTGCGGCCAGCAGGAAGACAACAACACACTGATCTACTATGTAAACTGGTGGCATTATTTGTAAATATAGTTTTGGAGATAATATATCAGTAAAATGCCAATATTTGACAACTTGGGGAGTGGAGTAGAGAAGACTGCCGTAGTCATTGATTTAGGAGCAGCTTTTACAAAGTGAGTATCGGTCTTTAGCGCATCTTGCTAGCGGAGCTAGCTTCCATGTTGTTCTAGCATGCTAACATGTAGCATTGGTCTATTTTTCAATCTGTTTTAAATTTCACCGTGTGCTTTTTTTAAGTGAATTTGGGGAAGACAAATTATGTTTAAAGTGGACATAAAAACTTTAAAATAGGAAGTACGTGTTGTAATGGTGACATTTTACCGGTTACGCTTCCTTAGCTGACGAGTAAACTGACAGCTCTGGCCAAAAGCATCAAACAGCGTCTCACTATGTAGACACATTTCTTTAGATTGTGCAGTCGAGCTATACTGTACATCTAAATGTTCTCCATTTATAAACGCACGAGTTTCATTCAAATAAATGTCATGCTCGGCACCCAATAACAGCCAATCAAAATCTTGCTACATACAATCCAATAAATGTGCAAATTGATCAAATACATTGCAGTTTTAGTTTTAAAACCTATTTCTTAAAGTCTTGTTCAATTCACTTATACAATGTATTAGTATCAAGTTCAGTTGTTACTAAAATAAGATTTCTGAGATATGCTATTATTTTTCATCAGTGAGGCCTCAGAATTTTATTTGAATAATGTACAATGTAGTCTAAATAAAATATCTAACAAGATCAAAGTCTCTACTCTGGGGCGGCTGTGGCTGAGTGGTTAGAGCAGTCGTCCTCCAATGCAAGAGTTGGGGGTTCGATTCCACCAGCAGTCACGTGCCAAAGTGTCGCTAGACAAGACACCGAACACCTCATTGATTGACACTGTGTCTGTGTGTCCCATCGATGAATGAATGTGTAAATGAGGACGCAGTTTGTAAAGCTCTTTGAGTGTCTTCATAGGACCAGACTTAGCTTTCTTAGATTTTTCTACCTGGATTATTGAGCATGCATCAGGGTATCATAAGATAGACAGGCACTATATGAGTACAGTCCATTTACACCTTCAACTAAGATCTGCTTTGCACGTTAATTTCCCCCGTTTTACTCCTCACACTTCAGCCCACAATAAGTTCATTTCAAAGAATCACAATGTTCACAACTTTATTCTCAGTGCCTTTTTCCAGAGGAGAAGCAGACCTGAAACAAATCACATGAAACTCGAGCGCTGCTATGCTCTCCCCCTTAATATAAAGATTTCTTTGTTCACTTTTAATCCAGCATTATTAGACAGAGCTCCACTGTTATGTTATTTATAAATAACTTCTCCTTTTAGGGATTTCCTCTTTTCTGTAGGTTACTGTTGCTGATGAATATTTTATTACCATTTTAGGTTTTACAGTTTGCACGAGTTACTTTTAGCTTAAACTAGAGAATTAAAAAGAGAGTTTAAAAGTGTTACCACTGTTCACTAAGCTATTACCAGATAAGAGATCTCATTTACAGATATTATGAAACAATCATGAGTAGCAGCACAGCTGACTGACTTTTCTCACAGATGCGGCTTTGCAGGGGAAACGGCGCCCAGGTTCATAATTCCGAGCGAGATCCGGAAACCGGGTCAGCAACAGGTGAGTCGTCGAGAATTTGCTGCGAGTAAGCAGCTGGAGTAACGTCTGGCATCGAAATAATGGTGTGCAACGTCTCTCTTTCAGGCCATCAGAGTGGTTCAGTACAACATCAACACAGAAGAGCTTTATGTCATCCTCAAAGAGTTTATCCATATATTGTACTTCAGGTGAATTTTAATGAAATTATTAATATTTGAATAGTTAGTTATTTTCAGCTATCAAACAACTGAAAATTATTTCAAAATTCATATATATGTACAGTACATATACTGTATTACTAAAGTCACTACTAGCAGTAACCAAAGTTTATCCTCTTGTGTCAATCAGGCACCTGCTGGTGAACCCTCGCGACCGAAGAGTGGTGATCATCGAGTCCATCCTTTGCCCGTCTCACTTCAGGGAGACCCTCACCAAGGTTTTCTTCAAACAGTTTGAGGTACCATGACAAAGCAGATATTTGTTTTAATACAGAACGGTAAATAGTTAAATAACTAATGATAATATATTGTTTGCATTTTATAAAACTTTTGGGCAACCAAAACACATCTTGCATTAAAGCTTTTATAAAAACTGAAACTGAAGTTTAAGATGTTCATTATGTTTAATGACAGTGTTTCTCCTGTACTTTGGAGCTGTTCAGTTTTAATCTTATTAATGTTTATTTTTCATTCAGGTCCCCTCTGTGCTGTTTGCTCCGAGTCACCTGATGGCCATCATGACTTTGGGCATAAACTCTGCTCTGGTGATGGACTGTGGATACACAGAGACACTAGTGCTGCCTGTATCCTTTACATTTGGGTGTGAGCTAATACTTTTTTTTTTTTTTTTTTTTTAAAGAGCAACTGAGATAAAGTGGTGATATGCAGATTTAGTCCTTTCTCAGTTGACATCAGTTTCAAACAGTATTCTGCTTCTTTGTTTTATATCATCTCAATTTTTAACAGCTTAGTGTGTTGGAACTGAGATTGATTTTTGTTTTTTCTTCCCTTTGCTTGATGAAGAGTTTCTGGTGGTGGACCATTTATTAAATTTTCTGTGTTTAGTTTTGCACAAGGACAGGCACTGGCAACTGTGGCATTTGCATGGATTAAAGTTCTCCGTCCCCACAATGGATATCCATCATTTTAGTCGTGGCTAGGACGGATTCCATCATCTGCAAAAATGAGGAGGGGGACAACACGTATGTTTGTTATGGTCTTTTTAAAGCCATCCAATCTTAATTATGATACAGGGATTAAACTGATGCTGCTTTCAACAAATATAGAGAACCAGAGTCACAGTTTGACCCAATCAGAACAGAGCAGTTTTTCCCAAACTCTGAAAACTCTCTCTGTGAGAGTCACTTTCAGGTGTTTATAGTTTATCATAAATATCTGCAAACTTAAATTCTACTCTGTGTTTTAGCAACAACAAGGTGTTGTGGCTGTCTGGATGAGCTAAACTTGATTATGTTTAGAAACATACTGAAAGGTAACTGTACTGTGATAAATGTAATTTAATAAATTATCAAATGCTGTAGTCCCTTGTGTATCGCGGGGGATTCGTACCCTGAAGCCCCGCGATTCCTGGAAAAAACGCAAATTAGGAATTAGTACAAGTAGTAAGTTGTAGTTTATTTTATTATATAATGTACTGTATACAGTATATATATACTGTGTATATGTATATATACAGTATATATACATGTATATATATATATATACTGTATATATATATACAGTATATGTATGTATGTATATATATATATACACTATATATATATATATACAGTATATGTATGTATGTATATATNNNCAGTCAGTCAGTCAGTCAGTCAGTCAGTCAGTCAGTCAGTCAGTCAGTCAGTCAGTCAGTCAGTCAGTCTGTCTGTCAGTCAGTCAGTCAGTCAGCCCATCTGTCTTCCAGTCTGTCTGTCTGTCTGTCTGTCAGTCAGTCAGTCAGTCAGTCAACCCATCTGTCTTCCAGTCTGTATGTCTGTCTGTCTGTCTGTCTGTCAGTCAGTCAGTCAGTCAGTCAGTCAGTCAGTCAGTCAGTCAGTCAGTCAGTCAGTTAGTCAGTTAGTTAGTTAGTTAGTCAGTCAGTTAGTCAGTTAGTCAGTCAGTTAGTCAGTCAGTTAGTCAGTCAGTCAGTCAGTCAGTTAGTCAGTTAGTCAGTTAGTCAGTTAGTTAGTTTCAGCCCAAACAGAAAACGCCTCGACACAGCTACGTAAGTGCGTGGTGATGTAGATGTCACACAGAGCTCGAGTCCAGAAGGAGCCAGCAGTAGCAGGCTAGGCTAAGCTCCAACATGCTGTATGTTTTCGCTTCAAAATGACGAGTGCCTGTTGTTTCATTCTGTCCTGTCTTAATCCAACTATACAGACTGGACGGTTAAAGCAATATTGTTGCTTACTATAAACTTTATTGTAGCAGTACAGAACTACATAACAAGTGCATCTCCCCTAGCCCATTCTCAGTCTGTGTCACACACAAATATATCCCACTGTGAACATAACCTGAACAAACAATCCACTTGTTACGACTATGACTGTCAGAATGTGACAGAACAAGCTTTCACAAGCCAAGCGAAGAGAAAACAGATGGCGATAAAAGAGGAAAGACTAATTTGGCGGTGTGGAAGTGGTTTGGCTTTCTAAGATCTGATAAACTGCAGGTTTCAGTGTACAGTACAGCAAAATGTGACGGTTGTTCCAACTAGTGGTGGGAACACATCTAACTTGTTCCATCTAAAGAGTTTCCACTCAATACGATCTGCTAAGTCAGAAGATGAAACACAATAAAAGTTTGAGCCAACGTTTAGAAGGTGAACATTAATTTATTTGTACAGTTTGTATTTTTTCTGAGTATTTTATATTGTTTATATCAATATCGGAATTATATCGTTATCGACCGAAATTAAGAAATACATTGTGATAAAAGTTTTGTCCATATCGTCCAGCCCTAATGTGTATCATTTTTAAAAATTGATTTGTATTTGTAATTTGATCCACCTTAACTGTGGTCACTCAGGTTTATGAGTGTACTCCTATTCTACCAGCGTGGGAGGCTTTACCACTGGGAGGCAAAGCCATCCATAAGTAAGTAGAGCAAACAATCCGTGTTTTTATTGACTATAAAAATGAAACTTTCTGTGACAATTTTTTTTCCGTGACTGTTCATAATCTTTAATTTTCCCACTTCATTGTGTTTGTTGCAGAGAATTGGATGGATTTCTGGTGGAACAGTGCACTGTGGACTCGGACTGCACCACTGGGAACAGTGTACCTGCTGTCATAGGTAATTAAAGAAAATCACAATCTACACCTCTTGTTTTTTGAAAGGGTGACGATTTTAAAACCATAAACTCTATAAATGATGGTTGTTGTTTTTTTTAAAGAGTTCAAAGCCAGAAAGCAAATAAAAGAAAATAACTAGCTCATTACACATATCGGTAATTAGCTTTGCAGATGACATTTGGATATATTCTTTTCCCTCTTGGTAAACTATTCACAGTCATATAGTCTTTAAAAAAAAAAAAAAAAAAACTCCACACATTTTCTTAAAATGTCTACATCTATACATCAATAATTAAAACTAAGAAGAGGCTTCATTATGCTGTTGAAGTGCATTACTGTGCAATCTGTTGGCTTCCTTAGAAAGATCATTTTTACTAATTGACTTTTTATTTACATGAATGTTTCTGTTCAGTGCACTGAGATGACTTCTGTTGTGACTTGATGCTATAGAAATAAACTGAACTGAATTAAAAATGTAATTAAATTTCTCTAGAAAAGTCCAAATGGGTGTAATTACCCCCTTTCATGTAACAAAACATGGTGTGGCGTACAAGCTGAGGTCAATGAATGATTTGTAAAACAACAGATGTTTATCTCTTGGGTTTACCACTAAGCTGTTATACTTTATTTAGTTCCTGCTTTCTCTGCTACTGGTTTAGTCTAATGATTCTGATTGTGAGGCAAAACATCAATGAGTAAAGAACATAACAGACACTTCATTTAGTTTGCCCACTTTTGTCTTTTTTTTTCCCTCAGGGACTATTCCAGAAGAAACTGTTGAGGACATAAAGGGTACGTTTGGCTTGAATTGTTTATCTTCTTTACTTATTTACACCAGAGGCAGCATTAGTGAGCTAAACTAGTACTAATCCACATTATTTCAGCCGCATTCATCACCAGGTTCAGTTCATGGGGACTAAATTGTCACTGGTCTTTCCGATAATCAGCTGAGGCCTTTTCATACCTTGGATCATCATCACAGTAAAACATGGTTTATGTTCCAAAATATTCAGATTTACAAATGTTTAGCTGTCTTTGACTTGTTTGCTAAGAAAATCTGGAAATGGTTGTTTAACTTCCTCAGTTGATGTGTGGCATAATTAGAATATCAGGTGTAACTTAGTGTACCTACCTTCAGAGGTGTTAAGTGTAACTTTCAGACTGATGAAGTCTTTTGGATAAAAGACGAAACGTTTCACCAAAGAAGAGTCCGTCCAGATCACCTGACTCAACCTCGTTAGAATCAGGTGTAACATCTGTATTTAAGATCTCTGATTTATTGGATTGTGCTGAAGATTTGTTTTCAGCGTGTGAAAGGATTATAGATTGTGAGTCACTCTTCAAATAACTTGTTGTTTTGTATTTTAAAGTGTGAGTGAATCAAGGGTGTTTTGTTTTTGCGGGCGGCTTTGGCTGAGTGGTTAGAGCAGTTATCATCCAATGCAAGAGTTGGGGGTTTGATTCCACCAGCAGTCACATGCTGAAGTGTCCATGGGCAAGACACTGAACCCCTCATTGCCTCCTATGTGTGTCCCATCTGTGTTTGAATGTGATAAAGCACCTATTAATCTTTGTATAGATCTAGTAGAGTGATGTGTGAATGGATCAGTGAGGACAGAGATTGTGTTGTAAAGTGCTATATAACTGCAGTCCAGTTACCATTTGTTTCTTGCAGTCCGAACATGTTTTGTCAGTGACCTGCAGAGGGGACTTCAGATCCAGGAGGCTAAGTTTGGCTCAGCAGAGGTAAGCTGGCTCCTTGTGTGCAGCTTATTTAGTATTGTATTGTTTCTGTGACTGAGGGAACAGCTGTATGTTGGAGTGAACACCATGAATTACTTCTCTGTTCGTAGCGTCCAGCTCCTCCTCCAGATGTTGCCTATCCTCTGAACGGGGAGAAAATCCTGCACATTAAAGGATCGATCAGGTAGTGTGCTTTTTTAATTTCATGTCAGTTGTTCCATTTTTCTCTGCCGTTTTGTGTGGTAAGGCTACTGCTTGAGTTTTATTTTTATTTATTTTTTTGTTTGTTTTTTTGTGCGTTTTTCTGTCTCTTTTGCTCTTTATCTTTTTTCTAGGGACTCCGTGATGGAGATTCTGTTTGAGCAGGACAACGAGGAGAAAAGTGTGGCCACTCTGATACTTGATGCTCTAGTCCAGGTATAAAAACAGAAAATAAGTTCAGTATTATTACTTGTTGCTTTATGGTGTATTTATAACTTGTCACTAGTTTAGTTCATACTCTAAAATGGTTTAAATATCAATGATAGATTCTGATTTGTAAATGTAAAGAATGAATCTTCATCATACACCAAAGTTAGTCATGGAGTTCCTCAGGGTTCAGTGCATGGACCAATACTCTTTATCTTATATATGCTTCCATTAGGTTATGTTATTAAACAGCATGGGATACATTTTCATTGTTATGTTGATTATACACATTTTTATCCATGAAACCTACGGTAGTGAATCCAGTTACTTAGACTACAGTTGTGACTTGGTGCTATATAAATAAACTGAATTGATTTGAAGTCATAAACAGCAGCTACAGCAGGTATTACACAATAAATTCTGTTGGTTTATTTTGTTCAGGCGATCAGATGTTTAGGCGTTTGTAATGATTTTGTTTTCTTTCTCAGTGTCCCATTGACGCACGTAAAGTTCTCTCCGAGAACCTGGTGGTGATCGGGGGCACGGCCATGCTGCCGGGCTTCCTGCACCGGCTGCTGGCAGAGATACGCCTCCTGGTGGAGAAACCCAAGTACAGCAACGTGCTGGCCAGCAAGAGCTTCCGTATCCACGCTCCGCCTGCCAAGCCCAACTGCACTGCATGGCTCGGAGGTTAGCTGGAGTGTTGTTATTATTTGCTGACTGACTGAGTGTGCGCAATTTCTAAAACAGTTTTGTGGATAATATTTCTCTAACTTCAGCACATTTGAGGAAACCAATCAGCATTTTCTCAGTTTTTCAAACCTGTAAGAGTTAATTTTAGCCTCTCTTGTAAGATGTGTCAACTTTTCTTTTGCATTCCCCTGTAGGAGCCATCTTCGGAGCCCTTCAGGACATTCTGGGCAGCCGCTCGGTGTCACGAGACTACTACAACCAGACGGGTCGCATCCCAGACTGGTGCTGCCTGAGTTCCCCTCCTCCTGAGTGCTTGTACGACGCAGGAAAGGCCCCTCCTCCGCTGATGAAAAGAGCATTCTCTACAGAAAAGTAGAATATTTTGAATTCCACCGCTCCCTCCTGAACGAACAATCTGCTGATCTTTATTGTAACATCCCATCACTCGTCTAGCATAAATGTATTTAATTTATTTATCCATGAAGCAGGTGACAGTTTTATTGTTTGACTCTTAGATGCTCTCATTTGTTTCAGGTTCTGCCTGTTTGTATACATTTCATTATTTGCACAAAATAATCTACACAATCTCTTTGTGGCCTGAAATGCGGAGCTCAGAAATGATTTGGTGCAAAGGCTGCACATCTGCTTGGGTTACACGTCCATTTCACCCAGCACCGTCTGCAGCTTACCTAAAGAGAAGCATGTGCACATTAGCCGGGTCCCAGTGAGTTTGCAGACAAACGCACCAATAAGATCATCGTCGATACAGCAAGTGGAAGGAGTTTTTTCTTGAACAGTTTATTTCAGAGGCAGATGTGTCTGCTGTCACGTTGTGTCTTTAACGTGCACCTTCTCACGAACTCTTTTTTTTCTTTCTGATGTCCTGGATGGTGAAACTTCAAACCTGCACTGCTCAGGAGAAATGTTCTGAACAGCAGTTCAGCTAAACTTAACCACTCTTTTAGTCAACGAGCAGAGATTGTCCAAAAGAAACAAGATTGAGCTCTTAAAATGTTGTTTATACTTAGTTTATATTGTAGGATGTTGACGTTTATAACTCAGTAAAATCAGAGAAACCCTTTATACATGGGATTGTTTTATACCCACATATTACAGCAGGTCTTACTGCTTTAACACACTTCAGTTTCAGTTGAATGTGTTTCTCTGTTACAGCTGCCTGATCAGTGAGGTGTCATCACTACATGTAGACAAGACACACAAGAGCTGTTATCAGCTAATATGAACATTACCTGTGTGTTGTGTGGAGCCATGTACAACGTACTTTACACATTACATTGGACATGCCACTCTGTAAACTCATTGCTACAAATAAATATTCAGTACTGATCCATGAGTGTTTGTGTTTTTTTTTTTTTTTTCTCGTTCTAGAATAAAACATCTTTATAACCTCGTTTCAGTTCTAACCCAAGAAAAGCCTGGAAAACCTGGAAAAAGATGCTCTTGAACCCTTTAGAGTACATGCAAAAGCCTGGTCTCTGTAAAGGTAACATCCGTCTATTATCTTCTGCTTATTCTGAAGTCGGGTCGTGGGGGCAGCAGCTTGATCAGGGAGGCCCAGACATCTCTTTCCACAGCCACCTCTTCCAGTTCCAGCTCTTCTGTGGGGACACCGAGGCGTTCGCAGGTCAACGGAGAGACAGTCTCTCCAGCGTGTCCTGGGTCTTTCCTGGGCTCTCCTCCCAGTCGAACATGCCCGAAGCACCTTCCTAGTTTAATTCATTCAACCTTTATAGTATAGGAAAGGGAACACTGAATTTTTAACTATGCAGTGAAAATTATTGCAACTATAACTGCTGTAGTTGACAACTAGTGTATAGGCCCCCAAGGAACAATAGATCAACACAGTTGGTCAAAAGAGGTGTCAATCAAAAGGGGAGGGCCTGCACATCCATTGTGACACTAGTACACGTGGTCCTCGAGTTACGAACGAGTTCTGGACCTAAGGACCATTCGTAACTCGATTTTGCCGTAAGTCTGAGCTCAACCCACGTGGCGGCCGTAACTCGAAACTGAAACCACATGGCGAACATAACAGCATTTTAAACACGTTTTTTCCAATGTAACACAACAACAGTGTACTTAGTTGTAGATCTGCATTTAATAATTAAATAGATAGATAGATAGTGGATAGATATCCAGTTTTTTGAATAATAGACAGTTTGTACAGGTGAACAATGTAAGATCTGAATTTTGTGTTAATGGATGTGGAGTCCCTCAAGGCTCAAAGCTGACAGAAATCTCATGTAAATTATATAATAATAAAAATAGCAAAATCAAGTACATTACTGTGTAAAGTAAATAGTTTTTTGAATGACAAAGCTTTGTATATACTGTATTGTATAATGCAATAATTGTTCCATATTTAATCTATTGTATTGAAGTTTGGGGAAAAACATGCAAAACAATTTCAAACCCTATTTTCATTTTACAAAAAGAGCTATAAGAATTATTAGTTGGAAGTGCTATGGTCATCCAACAAATATATTATTTCATCAGTTAAAATTATTAAAATGTTATGATTTGGTTGAATATAGCGTTTTAAAAGTCATGTATAAAGCTCAATTCTTCTTTCTGCACCCTTTTCATTCAATTTTTTTTTTCTTCCTTTTTGATGAATTTGTTTTGTTTGTCTTAAATGAATGAATAAATAAATGAATAATGACAGCTTGATAAAAGTATAATTAAAATCTTGGCAGTGAGATATTTTGCTAACAAAGAGGGTTGACGCCAGCAGCTTATGCTAGTTTGAAACAAAACTCTAGCCCCGTGGCTGGTCCTTGGAGTATTTTGAATGACTCTTACAATCACACCTAATTTGAGCTCTATCTATAAAATCTATTCGGTCGTACTCATTTCTGTCTTCTAAGGTACGCTGGCTCTGGCAGCCATCTTGAATTGTACTGCCTTTAAAGTTAATGAGCTGCAAAGTTACATCCAAATATCATTTCCTGAAAACTAAAAAAGTTAAAATCCATCCATGACAAACAAACACACAAACATCAGACAAAACCATCATCTGCCTCCTAAAGGTGACGACGGGCATTCATAAAGAAGGCGAGTAAAATCTGGTTTGAAAATGCATATACAGTATGTATAAAATACACAGAGTGGGTTATGTAAGAGTATTAAAAGCTGCAGGAACAGCTGGCGAAGTGTACGGAGCTCAGTGTTAATGTCTCGGCATCCTGGAACAGGAGTTGCATCTGTTGGGCCCTTTGGGTCCCATCAATCACTCAGGGCTGCTACGTCTGGACACTCTAAGCCTGGGAACCAGTAGCATTACCCACAATGCACCTGAAGCAGCTTAACTAATACAGTAAGTGTGGGAAATCAGTTTGGATTAGACGTAAACAATGACGAGAGGGTCCAGAGCAATGATGAACTCATCAACACCGAAGACCCTCAGAAAAATGAAAAGATGTGATCAGTAGGCGAGCATACAAATAATAAATAAATATATCAACAGATGGGAATACAGTATTAGTCTTTAGCATGGTGGTAGAGCGGGATGGGGGACGATGGAGGGTGGTGGATAAAACTTGTGATGGGGAAACTGTGATTGGGGGTGGTGGGTGGGGGGGGGGGAAGGTATTTGGTTATGGGATGGAGAGGATAACAACTGGTCATATACTTTACAACACCATGAACTCAAAAGGATCTATACTTCCTATCATATGTCTTTTTTTGATCATGTCCTGTAAAATTCATATAATTTCACTGAATGTGAATAGAATAAATAACTCAAAAGAAAAAAAAAATACTGTAATATGTAAATGAACAAAAAGTGATGTAGCACTTCTATAAGAAACTCATCTAAGGTGGTTATCTTGTTAAATTTTGAAGAAATGCACAGCGAGTCATCCCTCTGCACAATCCCGCTTCCACAAATCGATTTTTTGAAACTCAGCTGATTTGACCAATATAGTGCATTTATTAATGAAAGGTTCAACTGAGACACATCTTTACTATAATTCTGAACAAACAAATGAGTGTTAATCTTGATAAATTCTTGTTAAAGTCCTCCTGTGCACGTTCCCGCGGCAGCCAATCGATTTTTGGCACAACACTAGCACACGTTTCCGGGTTATCAGCGGTGATGCATAATAGATGCAACTTATAAGGGCAAGCGACGTACAGTATTTATGTTTTTTCTCACTCTATTAGACATATTTGGAC
>JARVLU010000179.1:11513628-11528092 GCA_031762415.1 Simpsonichthys santanae | reverse complement strand
TGTATTGTTGTTGTTGTCATCATCCTTAGTTTGTAGCCAGGTCTCTCTTGTAAATGAGTCCTCGAGGCTCAATGAGAATAACCTGCCTAAATAAAGGTTGAATGAATTAAAAAATTTGTATTTGGAAAAAAATGAAGTTTTGGGAAGTCAATGTAATTATTGCATTTGTTTATTTTGTGTGATGTTCATCACGCAATAATCAAGTCAAAGATAATCTCTTCAGATTGTGAACCTAAGAAACTCTGTAGCACCAAACTACTAGTAAATATTTTAATAAATAAAATATTTTCTTTTTCTGCTCAGAGATGCTTCAAAAGCTAAAACTTCTGATTACCAGACTGATTTAATTTAGTCAGTGTTGGAACACATTTAAAGCGTAGAGAACAAATTGTGATTCTTTGACTGACGAACAGCAAATCCTCTGTACGAGAAGTTGGCTGCCTGCAAGTGAAATAAATTTGTAAATTCAAACAATATGCAGACATGAACCAAGTTCAACTCATTTGCTTTCTACTTTTTCTTGTCTTTCAGGTGTCTGCTCCAGCAAAGAAGACAAATCTTCACTAATTTCTGACAAACAAATATTTCTGGAGGCATTCTCTACCTTTATCTTCAGCATACCCTTTTAAAAATACTGTAGTGTGATTTTTAATCATTTGTATGTATTGGACTGTTCTTTATGTAACGTGAGGACAATGCATCTTGGGTGCAGAACAGAATGAAGAGTTATTGTTTATTTAATAAACCAGAGATTAATGCATCAATGTGACGTGTGTAAATTGATTGCAAACTTCTTAAACACGACTCCTGACAAGTTTACGAAATAAAATTATATTCTTTTAAAAAGAATGGTCAGACTTTGGGAGTTATTCATCGAACATGCAGAAGCACCAGAGTCTGTGCTAATGTAAAATGCATTTGCAACATTGTGCATACAATCATATAAGATGATAAACATGTGGTTGGATGTTAAAGCAATGGGTTATACTAATTAAAAAAGAAGATAAAGTTGACTACATAAGTGATGCAATGACTTTATCCCAAGTTATTATTAGCCATAAGCATCAACACATTTTTGTATTGAACTTTTTAATTTTTTTAATTTTAAATCAGCCATAAAAATCATGTTATAGTTTAAGATCAGGTACTATATTCCTTTTAGCAGTTGTGTTAAATGTTTTCCTTGTGCTTTTCCAGTGACATATTGTGTACAATTCCATCCAAGAATTAAGTACTGTACATGTATAAACGTTTAAGCTGTGCACACATGCATGTGAGGGTTTCTTTTTTATCCACGAAGCTGTGCTTTGTTTACTACATGAGACTTCAGGTCAAACATTTATAACACACCCAGTCTCACGTCACTCTAGCCCTCAAAGCCTGCACCGTGAGGCTCCATCCGAACTGCAAGTCACACACGTAGTCCTTTCACTTGCCACACTTTTAGCTGTGGTCACGTTTTTCAGCTGCTGGCAAAGATGGCCAATCAGCGGCCTGGAAGGCAGTCACATGACGGAGGGCGTCAACCAAAAAAATGCATGAGCACAAAATATTTAAATGAAACCACGCCTTCAATTGCCAAATATGGGCCGGTGGTTGTAACGTATACTCTTTCCTGTCCAGTTTTTGGCGTTATGAAGCCGCGGCGGCGGGTTCAAGCTAACAAAAACAACTCACTTTCGAAAACCTATTGTCCGTTTTGACGCTCACCAGTCAATTAAGCCGTATTTACTAACGACCGTCGCCACCGTGCTCCGCATGTGACGGAGCGGACCGGGGGAGGAGTCGCGGTCTGTCTCGTGTTCGGTACCGTGGATAGAGTCGCAGGGAGCGACGTAGCTGGGCGGCAGCAGCGACCGATACCTAGGAAGAAGAAAAAAGTAGCAGAGAAACATCCGTGTCCTCGACCTAAATGCAGACTTTCGAGCGTCGGCTTGTAGAACTACCTCGTTGGAGCCACACCGTGAAAAAAGTAGGAAATATATTTTATATGTTTGTTGTTTTGTGTTGTTTTAGTTTGTTTTATTGTATATTTTGACTTCTTGGGAGTTTACGCTCATTAGCATGTGTAGCTTCTAGTAGCTCTCTAAGCTAACATGCTCCGTAGCAACATTTATACCCTTGTCCTTCTCTTAATACTAAAATATTTGCTTTTATTTACGTAATAACATTGTCATATTAGCACATTTTATGCACGTTTATGTCAGCGTTTGTAGTACAGGAAAATATAGACAGTGAGTAGCTAACTTTATCTCTGTAATGGATTTTCTATGATTGTGATGGTTTTTACACCAAGATTATAAATCTAGGCCTCGTATATTTATGAACTGTTGCAACCTAACCAGGAAGAAATGTTGCTCATATGAGAAATATTTTTCTTAGTTGTCTTGATTCAATGCCAAGTATTAAGACTTGTTTTTTTTTATGTATTAATGATTGTTTATTAAAATGTAATAGAGCTACAGTGTGTCATTAATTTGCAACGAGTCTGCTCAGCATTGTTTCATTCTCTTGTGCACCCTGTGATATTCTGAAACAGTTTCGTGTGCGCTTGTGGATCCAAGGACATTGCGAGTAAAGCAGGAAAAATGGAGATGAGCACCAAGAGGAAGGCAGAGAGTCACCCGAGGGGACCGAACCAACCACGCATTACCAAGTGTGGAGGCTCCCAGGCTGATTCAGAGCGAGACTCTGGATTCTCAGGTTAAGACAAACTCCTGGCATCATTTAATATGACTTGAATATCAGGTGTCGCTCAGATGAGTTCTCATTAACAGTTCTGTCTGCCTTATAGATGCCAGCTCGGAGCACATGAGCATAATGGAGACGACAGACTCGGAGGATTCACCCCGGTCCGCTGTACAGCAGGGGTCAGGCCCACGCCCCTCTCGGGTGGCTGTGGTAGGAGGCTCCTACTCCGGTCTCTCTCCTATGATCATAATGAACAACGTCTTGCTCAAGCAGGTAACACACTAATTACTTTGCTTTGTAAGAAATTACATCTCTGCCTCCTCTCAAAAGGGAAACTGTTTGTCATATTCAGTGCTTTGCTTTAAAGCTGGTTTTCTCTATTCACTCACATTTTAAGTAACTATTGACCTGCAGTAGTATTTGTGTGGCAAAGTTCGAGTGCTTTGTTTGCAAACAACATCAGAAAATATCAGTATTCTGTAAGCAAACAGATTTTTGAAAAGTGACGACTCGACTTAGGAGCTGAAATAAAATGCTGCAAATCGTTAACCTAGTTAACCCTGCCCCTGAGCTGGTTCTTAAAAAGCTGGCTCTTCGAGAACCAGCCCTTTAAAGAGCAGAGTGAGCCGGTTCAGAGCTGGCTCTTTGACAATATTACTCCATGAAGAGCAATTTAAGAGCCAAAAGAGCTCTTGTTATGCTGAGCTAAATGAGGCAATTTTCAGAAAAAGGCCATAAGTCATATCACCATCGCAAGCCCTTTTCCCAACCAACATTTTTGGACACTCCTCTTCTGAACACAGAACTAATGGTGTAAAAATATTTGTAACTTGAAACCATTTGATGTTAACATGAGTTTTGTCACTTGAACACTAGCCGCTATCTTTTACAAAATGTTTTAACTCGAGAAGTTCCCACATTAATTTGTGGTAAAATATTCAACATTTTTTGTAATAACCAAATGCCCCTGCCTTCTTATGCTGTTGGGAACTGAAGTCTGGAGGTCCCAGTGTCTGTGCAGTCAAGATGTGGGGCTTTAAGTGCTGCCTACTTCCCTCCACCCAGTCTTATACTCATGATCTTTCTTTTAATTATGGCATAAACTATTTACAGGTAGACGCTTTAGAAAAATGAATGTTTGAAAATACAGAAGAAATATAAGAACTATGCAAAACAAAAGTCTACACCTGGAAAAAAACTGTTTTTTTTTTTATAAGGGCAAAGTTCTGTTTGTTTACATGAAGGGGTGGGACTTGACCTGAGACCCCTTTCAGCTCAACTTCTTGCATGGGGTTGTAACAAGTGCAATAACCACAGTCGTCTCCAATAAATGTAGGCAATTAAAGTTTAAAATGCTACACTGATAAGGTCAAATGTGTCTAACAGTAAAATATAGACACATCTGTGTGTGAGGTGTTAGACCTTAGTGGATGTGGACACCAGACAGCCCTGTTAGAAACAAAGATTCATTGTAAGATCATGCTCATCGTCCTACAGAGATTATTTTAGGGGTTTTAGAGAAATGCATTGAAAGGACATTTTTGTGGGGCTTTAAGAAATAACGGAGAGGAATATTACACAAGAGAAAACATTATCTTGTGCAATTCTGTTTTAACAGAAAAATGTAGCAGATGTTTCACATTTTGGTTGAATTGATGTTAAAACAAAAAGAAGAAATTGGTTTTCAAAGGTCAACGTTCTTGATCTCTAAGAAGCGATTAAAAAAAACTAAATGACACTGATTGTCATTTTTGATTTTGCTGTCTTCACAGCCTGCAGATAACCCTCCTGCTCTGAAGCCCTGGAGGTTCAGTCCCACAGTGGAGGTGGTGCAGCCCGTGGTCCCGCAGCCTCAAGTGGTCTTTCTCCAGCCTGTGGTTTCCCGCCAAGCTTCTGCTGCCTCCAAAGAGGCCGGCTCTAAGCACAGACGCTCCAAAAAGTATCTTCCAATCCTGAAGTCCTACCCTAAGATTGCCCCACATCCTGGGGACAGCTCCAGTTCTTCAGGAAGAGGAACTGCTTCCTCCTCGTCGTCTTCAGAGTCAGAGCGATGTAGCACTTTGACCTCCAGCCAATGGGAACACTGTAACAGAGAGAAGACTCAGAAACTCAGTGGTAGCAGTAATAACTCTGGATCTGCCTCTCCTGGGCTCCCTGGTACTCGCAGTGTTGTGTCTCCTCTTCTCCAGAGCAGACTTTCTCTCCCAGCAGCAGAAACCAGTAGCAGCAGCAGCAGTCCTGTCAGGGAGAGGTCTTCATCCAATACCAACCTGACAGAGTTTGCAACTTCCTTGTTTTTCACCGGCTCCAAAAACCTGGCACTCCCTGTTCCCCAGGCAGACACGCCGGATCTCCTCTCACCGCAGGAATGCAACGACGACAGCGACTCTGATGCGAAGAGGAAGCGCTTCTGCAACACGTACAACATCCTGAGCAAATCCGGTCTGCTGGACATCACGCTCCGCACCAAGGAGCTCCTCAGGCAGAACCAAAGCACCCAGAACGACCTGGACCGACTCAGAAAACACACAGACCTTTTCCTTCAGGCCCTGCAGACGGGTGACACCAGCCTCTGTGTAAAACTGCAGGCCAGCCTTCAGGAGGAGGACAAGGAGGGGGAGAGAGCTCCTCCGAGCAGCATCAAAGCTGGTCAGACAAGTGGGACGCCATAATCCTTCAGACTCAAATCGAGAGGAAGACCACAATCGGGGTCGGTGCTTGTAAGGACAGATGGACCAAAAGTAAAGCGCTCCCATAACAGACCCCTCCCCCAAACTGACTGACAGGTCTCTGTGACCTACATTTATCTGCGGGTTGCCTTAGGGTCCTGACACACCACGCCAACCTAAAAAAAGATCTGAATATTTGTTTTTTCTAATTATTTCAGTGTAACAACTTAAAAATGTGGATTCCAGTTCACCAGAACTATTTTGGTCAGAGGTTTTTGTAAAACAAAAGACGATCAAAGGAGAAGTAAATGCTCAGATTATAGACTGGAACGTCAGAGGTTTACATTTAAAACCTTTAGGTGGACATCGTTTGTGCTACATGTTTTTTGTTCAACCCTAAGCTCATTTAAAGAGCGGTCCAGTCAGCTGGGCTCGTTGGGGGTCAGGTAAGGCCAGAAACCAGACTCCATCTCCTGCTGGAACTGGTCTTGAGTTGCTCACAGCTCAATGCCAGTTACAACCTAAACTAAAGCCCTCAAAGATTTTTATCAAGAAAAACAACTGGCTTATTTTGCCCTTTTAAACACATTATACTGGATTAATATTTTAAAGTGTGTTTTTATCTGAGACTTGTTTAATAGAAGAAAAGCACAAAAAAGGTTTACGGCCATATAAAATGTGTAGTTTGAGTTGTGGCAGCAGATGGTTCAAACACTTTGGTTTTAATGTGAGTTTATTTCTGCAGAATATCTGGATTATCAGCAAAAACATACAATAGACTGAGTTCAGTAACTCGTTGAATGTTTTCTTGCCCGTCAGAAACAAACGTGCACCTGAAGTGTCTTCTCAGAAAACATCTCGCAGCTTGACGTGGTGTCAGGTTCACTTTCCATCCAGCTAATGACGGGTCCTGGCAGGAAGTAAAGCCTTTAAACATTGTTTAGATGGCTCTTAGATAAAAAACCCACTAAAATGTTCTTCCCATAATGAAAGCTTATTACTGGATGTTTTTCAGGACACACGAGCGCAACGTAACGAGCACTGTTCAACTTCAAGAGCAGATTTTGTTCCTGAAATAATAAATGTTTGTTTTCTCCACTAAAGCGACTTTTAGGTCAGTCAGCTCTGGACCGCTACATTGTTTAAACTCAGTGAATATTGAATTTATGTTTATCTTTTAATTGTCAACATATTTGTTCATAAACGACGGCCTTAAATCTAAACAGAGTGTATCAAAAGAATGCTCGAAAATAATTTCACTGTAGCTTTGGAGCAGTTTTGTGGCAGCTCCGATTCTGTAGCTGACATTTAATTTTTTTACGTTAATTATTATTACTATCGTAAACCTGCAACCTGAATGCAGCAGCGAAGCTTTAATGTTTTCGTCTCACAGATTTGGCTACGGTAGCGCAGTGGTCGGTGCTGCAGTCTCGTAATCCTGAGGCTGCAGGTTCGAGCCCAGGGAGGGCATCCTGTGTAAAACAATTGCCAAGTCTTGAGTGTTTTCTCGCTGTGGGGATCTGTGCAGAAGGGAGCAGCTGGAAGAAAGTAGCAGTAATCAACATGTTCACATCTTTTGCTACAAACACTGATTTGATTTTGCCTTTAAAAGTACGTCATAAGGAGCAGCAGCTTTACTGTCGTCTTGTACAAATAGTGTCGACACTTGAGTAAAAACAAAATCTGTTGGTTTCTGTGTTGAAATCTGGGAGTTTTAAAGACAAACTTGTTTCCCTAAAACTGAAATTTTTGCAGAGCTTTGAGTAACTTCATGTATTTTTCTTTAACAAACAAGTCTACTGTGTATTTTCTACAAGATGAGTGTAATTGTGTATAGTTACTGCTGTGAAGATGTCTGTTGCTGTTCTCTGTGATTTCTTGTGAGTTAAGAAGAGGTTTGAGCTCATAATTGCTCGTCATCATCCCCACAGTGCATCATTTTCCTCTGTCTGTAAAACGTGTTTAGTTTACATCTTCCGATCAGGCGCTTCTTTTTATTTTACGACTGCTCGCGGTCACGAATCGTCAATCTGCTGAACTGCTAAATGAGCAGAAAAGTTACGAGCTCTGCATCATTCCTCTTTCTTAACACGACTCTGGGGTTTAAATTGGACTTCATCCCTCCTAATTTGTCTTTTCTTTTCCCATCCCTCCGTGGAGCTGCTCGAGCTTTCTCGTTTAGGTTGACGAGCAGACGGGTCTCTTGTGTTCGGTTATTAACTGTGACAAGACGTCAAAGCTGTTAAGATGTAATAGACTTTATGACAGCAGCAAGTGAGAAATGAATGTTTTTTTTTTTACAGTTTTAACATTCAGAAATGTGTGTGTTAATAAAACCTTTAACAAAAAAATTACTTTCTTTTATTCGAGATTTAACGTTGTGTCACTTTGTTTACATCAAAGTTCTCGTTCTACTGAAAGCTCATGTTTTTTACACATCAAACCATGATGGAGACTATGAGACAGAAAGTTGTTAAAATACCACGTTCTAAATAAAGTTGTGACACTCGAAACAACAAAGGCTCCATGTTGCTTTAAAGACTTTAACAACCAAAAAACATCCCCCCCCCCCTCTCAAACTTCAGAGATAAAAGTGATATTTTCACCCAACAAACTCATTTGTTTCCCAATTCCTCCTCATTTGGAAGCAGATGTCAAAGAGTTTAGTTAAAAATAGCACAATGACACATTTTTGTTGGTTATTAACTGACTTGTTCTGACAACACGCTGTGTTGTGAGGAGTTATTGCTCACATTATGACATATTTGTGTTAAAGAACTGCGTCAGTCTTTTCTCAATGTCTTTGACTGAGAGTAAAGACTCATTTACAGACGTTTGCTGAGTTTTACCCTAATTGTGGACTCCTCGTTTGTTTATCAGCTTCAAATTGTCTGTGGTTTTAGGTTGTTTTTATTTTGAACATGCTGAAAAGTTTCAGAGGAAGTGACCTTTCAAAATCTTTCAGTAATGCACCAGTTATGATGATGTAAATATTTGGTATAAATTCTCAAAAGGTGACAGCCTGGATGGGTAGGTGTGCAGTCATACTGAGCAGAGTGAACTGGAGGGGGCTCAACACACAGCCCTGGGGAGAGCCAGGTCTGAGGGTTATGGTGGAGGAGAAGTTGAGGATCCTCAGTCTGCAGTCTGTTTCTTTTAGCTGAATGTACAGCAATCTTGTTGGTATCATTCACTGATCTTTGGAGATCCTCGTGGGAGTCAACACTCTGGGACATTTACCCAACCAGGACTTTTATGTGTCAACGTTTCAGACCTCAAAGGTTTAAATTTAAATGTGATTCTGATCAAAAGTCAACCAAGATTGCAAAAAGGATTGAAAAAAAGGCTTATTTTTTTTATACATTTTTGTTTAGAAAGTCATTTCTTGTGAAATTATGTTCTTGCTGTATTTGTTGAGTATTTTTTGTTTTGTACTGAACTGACTAAAAATCACTATTCCCCCACTCAAACCAATGTTGCAGGTTTAGTTTTTAACATATTAAAGCAATAAATTCAGTAAGATAGCAAGCAAATCAGCTCTTGAAATGTTTTAAAGCACTGTGAATGTTGTAAATTCAAGTTATAACTTAGAAATCAAAGATATATTATGCATGTTTTTATCTGTAATCTACGATTTTATTGGGTGGGGTGGGGGGGGCGGGGGGAGGTTAAAGGCATTGTTAAATTTTGCATCCCAGAGTGCTCTCTCAAACTCACAAATGAATAATAAAGATTCCGTGCATTCCGTAAACCAGATCATTAGCTGTACTGTAATTTCATTAGTTTTTATTCTTAAAACAAAATAAATAAAAATAAATTTTGCCTTCAAGAAAAGATGAAAGTTGTCGACTGCATTTGTTTTCTGGTTGCAGGGTAGTTAACACCTTTGGCCGCTGGGTGGCAGCAGAGAGACGTGATTAATTTGGGCGGAAGTGCCCACTAACATTGTTCCATCGCAGCTTCCGTACCTCAAAGCTGCTCTAAATCCAGTTAAGTTAATCTCTCGTAGTGTCGCAGTCACTCGATTGTTGCAATGTCAACTAATATATGCCGCTAGAAATTTAAAGGAGTTATAAATGTGAAAACTGTGTAAGTGGCTAATTTTACTATGCGTCTTACTATTTAAAGTGATACTGTTTTTCTCATGCTAACCGTGCTAGCTAAGCTAAGGTAACTACTCGGAGCAACATGGTGAAGTTAGGACCTCAGCCTCGCCTCTGTTTTTGTTTGTTTATTACTGACTGCAGCGTTGGTGTGATGGGTTCGACTCGGAGATGACCTGCAGCTTCTGACCCGAACAAAAATTCCTGTTTAGTCGGTCCAACCCGAGGTTTGTGTTCTTGTTCAGTCTGATGAGCACCTGCTGCTGTTGGTTTCTTCTTCTTGTGTTTGTGACGACCTGACATCTCCACAGGCTGACTCATGCTTTCTGATGAGCTTGACTCCAAACCAGAGGTAATTGCTGTCTCTAATTAAGCTTGTTTGTTGAATCAACAGACTAGTTTAGTATTTATCCTGCTGTGTGGTCCTCTTCCTGTCAGCTGCTGGTGCAGTTTGTCCAGAACGCGTCCATCCCGTTGGTCCAGAGTTTGGAGGACTCGGAGTCCAAACACTCCTGCCTGCCTCTGCTGACTCCAGCTGAGAGCTCCCTGTGCACTCCTCTGGAGCTCACAGGTTGGCACGCACTCATTACTGCTTAGAAATGCTGCTCCTCCTTTGAGATTATGAGCTATGAGATTACTAATCCTGAATTATAATCACATTTTAAACACACAATGTTTACAAATTAGCATGAAATGGTATAAGGTGAGTGAAACTGACCTGTCCTAAATCTCTAAAGTGTGTGGTCTGCATCACGTAATTCAGAGGCTCCGTCACACGGTTGCATAACATACAACATTATTATTAGAGCAATACTGCTGTTTTAAATTCTGTACAGAATAATGCACATGGCACATGTTTTAATTCAAATACAGTGAATTACATTGTTTTTTTGTTAGTCTGAGAAAACTATAACATTCAACTAGAAACCTGAGGAGTGGTGGTGCAGAGGCAGGGCTCCCTGGTTCTTTTAGTGAAGAGTTGCAGATATTTGTTTGTTTGTTGTTGCAAAGACAAAGTTTGCTGAATTATTTCCAACAGGAAATTTTATCCTTATTTACTCGTGTGTCTTTGATGAAAACTGATGCGGGCAAAATTAAAAAAAAAATGTAATCACGATTAATCTAAAATATTTTGATTAATCACGATTAATCTAAATGTATTGTGATTAATCGTGATTAATCTCATTAGTATGTGCAAAATTAAATTGACTTAAAGATATTTAGAACACTTTTAAGGTACTGTTTTATATAACAAAATGTTCAATAGATTAAAAAGGCATTTTTACAGCAGTGTTCTAACAATTGAAAGTATTTCTAGTAACAAACATGAACATATCAAATATGAAACCAAAGCTATTTGCCAGGGTGCTTCATCAATGAGCACTTCTAGACACATTGGTATTGTTGATTCATGACATCACTTAAGCCCCGCCCACTCACACAAGAAACTGATGATTATTGGGTGACTCTTCCAGCTTCACCCTGTGTAAGATATAAGACTGAAACCATATTCGCTAACTGTTGATAACGCACAACATGTTGAAAAGCATAAAGGAAGTGCTCGTCAAACGCTCGCCACAAAACAGGAAGTCACAAAACTCCTGTCTGGAAGGTCGGATTTCAGCCAAACTTGTCTGTACTTTTCACAAAAATTAAACTAATCGCTGAGTTGCTGTGTCGTTCCTGATAGAGCAACTGAAATCGGTCATGTGTCTTATCATGCGTGCGCGCGGGGGTCGACTCACTCCAAAGGTGGGGGAAGTCAGAGTAGGAGGAGAAATGTCCACCAGTTACGGAGAAGGTGGAGAGCTACTTGTTTTTAATTGCACTCTCCAGTAAAACTGTATTTTGTCCTGACGTGAGGAACAAATTCCACGCTGCATTTAACCAAACTCAGCCGCTCCAGCGGAACGGGACCTTCAGAACCGGCTTGCTTTTCTACGACCCGTCTTCCTGTTGGTAATTGGTGAAGACAACGCAAGCTTCAATTGGATGTAATCCTTGTTGAGGCAGACTCTGTCTCGCTCTCAAGCTGGACCGTCAGCCCCCGGCCCGAGTGCTGTGTCTGTTTATAAACGCTGAGGAGAGAAATTAAGGAGGAAAACGAAACCTAACAGTATAAACGTGCGTTAAAATAATCGTCGGCGTTATTCATTTGCTGCGTTAATGCGGTAACGAGTTAACGAGAACATCACTAATAAAAAATAAATAAAAAAACTTTATTGACATGTTTTTCCTGGGACACCAGCACTGCAGCATCCTGGTATAATAGCTGCTAACAAACATTGTGTTTTTGTTGCTGGCAAAAAGGGATCCAAACAAGCTGGAGCTTCTTTTTTTATTTTTTATTTTAATTTTAATTTTAGAAAAGACAACAAGTTTAGACCCAGACCTGACGGTGCAGGATCAGAGACAAAATAGTAAATAAATTCACAAATACTGCGTGTAGTTTAATTTCCTCATTTCACAGCATCTCAGCGCCATTTTGATCAAGATATGCTTCGCTCCATAGTTAGGTTCATACTTTGATTCAAATTTCACTAGCTTGTACCAACTTTGTTTAAAAAATCATTTTAATCATGAAATAAGTTCAGATATCTGAGACTTCTGGGACAAATGTTCTCATTGCTTTATTTGACTTATTAATGTGCTTTTAAAGCGAAACCACAAATTAGAAAAGTGTTGATCATGTTCAGAAAGATGAATGTCAGGATGTTTATCAGCAAATCAAAAATGGAATTGTATTTTACAGCCTTAAAGACGATAATAGTTGTTTTGTCATCTGCCTTTCCTGTATTATTGTTTATGATGCATCTGAGTCAACATTCATTGCCTCGGATCAGAACTTCTTACTTTCCAAAGCCTGTAAACTTTTCAGACCCTAAATTAAGTAATTTAGTGGCTCGCGCTTTTAGTTAGAACTGAAAATCTGATGAACGCTGTTCTCCTCCTCAGACGGAGGCCTGAGCCATGAGCCAGAGGCTTCTCCCGCTCTGCCAGAGTTTGGAGGTGTGTCAGAGCCGAGCACGTTGGTGGTCCAGACCCACTCTCAGCCTCCGGCCTCACCGAGCCCTCCGTCCATCCTGCACGACTTCCAGCAGCCAGACAACACCTCCTACGTCCTCCTGAACCTGGCGAAAGGTAAACATGAGCTGTTTTACATGCTGACGTGCTCTTTTATCATTCTCCAGTGACACTTGCTCTACTGATCTGTTGATGAAATGGCTCAAGTGAAACAGTTTATCCTGTAAAATTGGCTCCCAGGTGCACATTTACTTCCTTTTAGAAAAGAACTGAAGATTTCTTGTAGAGAAAAATGTTCATATTTAAAAATGTTCTTTTTTTTCCATCTCAAGCTCAAGCAGGTAATTAAATATTAACAACAGAATAAATAATGAAAGTTTGGCCGTGCCACATCTGAGAAGAGAAAGTTTAATGGTGGAAGACATGAGCTCGTTTCTGTGCTTTGATTTTTGCACACGGCTCTAAAAACAACGAGGTGATCCATTTTTATGCAAAGAAAGCAGCATTTTTAGCAATAAGAACAAATCCTTGGCAGCCTTGTTCTCTTGCCTCATTAGCCTCTGGCTGCAGAGTACGAGAAACATTTTTGATACTTCACATGTGAGTCTGTACGAGAATCAAATTTAGAAATGTGACCCAGAAGGGTTCTGGCAGTTCGCCGAAGTGCTCTTGATTCTTCTTCCACCTTCTCTTTCAGGCATCACAGCCTCTTCAGAGTCCCTGATCTTTGCCGCAGACGGCACAGAGGACGACGAAGACGACGGCGTCTCGTCAGGAGACTACGGGATAGACGGCAGCGCTCCGTGGTATCTGAGGGTCCAGGAGCTGGCGCACGACAGCCTGATCGCTGCTACACGAGCCCAACTCGCAAGAGATGCCAAGGCCAGCCAGGACGCGAGAGCTGCGAGCGTCAGTAATGGTAAACAACACAAAGTAACACCCAACAGAGACGTCTTAGAGTCATTAAGTTATTTATAGAAGTATAAAATGACAGAAAAATTTAACTACCGGTAGTGTACAGGAAGCAGCAGTTATTTCTGGAAAGATCAGCTGATCTACTTACAAAGATGGGAGAGAAATGAGGTCAGGGAGATGAATTCATAGCATGATCAGCAGTGACTAAAATCTTCTCATAAGACGGTAAATCAAAACAAATTTGTGGCTTCGTCTTGATGGATGTACAAGTCTGACAGCAAGCACCCCCAGGAGCTGTAAATATCACAGCACTGCTAGGCCTTCATCATCATCTAGTTCGTATGGTTTCTGCTCTGGTGATGATTTAATGTTTTTTTTTTTTAAGAAGTAAAGTCAGTTCAGGCCTGAGGGAGTAGAGTCATGAAGCTCTGCTCACTGAGAAACACACATGGTTTAACATGAAGCGGTTTCAAAAATGCTTGAACCAAATGTTGACAAACTGGCTTGTTATAGATATTAGAGCTGGAAATGAGGCAAAATGTGTTCATCCACCCCTAACAAGGCAGCTGGTGCTGGGGCACAACAGAAAAATATAATCTGGCGCACTGCAGGGCACCTGTAAATACTTTCATTTTTGCGTCAAATGTGATATTTCACCCACAGCAGAGTTAAAACATAAAGCGCCAAATTAAAAGCTTGGAGCATCTGTGAACATCTGTTCTGGAGTGTAGCTGATTGTCGACTCTGTTGGGCCCCTCTGAGGCATCATCTGTCTCATCTCCAGCTGATTCGATGAGTTTAATTGGCACTAAAGCCGCGCGTGTCAACAGACCACTCTGGATTGTTTGGTTCAATGGAACTTGACTTTAGCATTTTCCAGATCTGGATAATACATTAACTATGTGGAATAAAAACCTGTTGGCTAGTTCAAATCTTAAAAAAATTAATAAATAAACGAAAATTAATTTAAAAGTTAAACAGATTTAAAAGGATGGCCCAGCACAGAAGATCAACATCATCAGGCCAGGACTCTGTGGTCTACACTCATCTCCAGGCCAGCGG
>JARVLU010000179.1:11489701-11504473 GCA_031762415.1 Simpsonichthys santanae | reverse complement strand
CTGACTCCAACATCTTCTGTGCAGCCTTCACCACTCTCTGTAGAGCTTTTCTTTCTGCAGCTGTGCAGCCTCCATGCTACATGTTGATGCTGGAGCACAGGATGCTATCCACTGCACACCTGTAGAAGGAGGTGAGGACTGAGCTTCTCAGACCAGTTCGTCTCAGCCGCCTGAGGAAGTGGACTCTGATCAGGCTGGTGGGGTTGTTGCTCCAGCCGAGGTTATCGTTCATGTGTACACCCAAGTACTTGTAGCGCATTATATAATGTGAAGGTGGTAATTCATAATCTATGGTCTGGTAGTTTAAGGAAAGTGCCATTGTGGTATTTTGGTGTTTAATGTTCTGTCTGTATGCTTATTACAGGGACTGGAAACCTGTTCAGTTACCCATTCCCTGTGTGCTTTGTTACATAGTACACATCTACCTCATTGTACAAATATAAATCCCCAAGTCAACAAAAGATTATCCTGACTTGCACAAGTCATTTAGAGGTCAGACTGAGTAAAAGGTACATTTCTGAACTTGCATTGATTTTTGCTTTAATTTATTTTGTGTGATGTCTTTCATAATGCATTTGTACAACTCTAATAAGGTTTGGGGTTTTGCCCTAGCAAAATAAAGTTTCAAAGTCAGGTTGCGGGAGTTTATTTTTATTGTAATATGGATATTAAATTAAGTGCATCCTTTTAGGTTTTAATAATATCTAATTATGTAGCTTGTCTCTCTCACATGACTGTATTGGAAAGTGAATTTAAAACTTGTTTATGCCAACCATTAGGTTAAATATTACAATGGCAAATGGCTAAGAGAAATTTGTGAACTTGTGAACGCAACATTTTTTCTTTCAACTATCAGCCAATGAGATCATTATGAGGGGATAAAGAATTGGTTTAGTACCGGTACATTGCGAGGAGAAAATAATTGTTAGCTTTATAACATTCAAAGGGTTAGGCTTCACACAAGTCTAAAGTTGTGAATCATGACAATTTTTCTATCTTTAAAAAAAAAAAAGACTACTAAACAAAAACATACTCTCTTCACAACATCTTAAAAAGCTTGATCAGTTTTGGGAGAGCATACAGTAGACAGAAGAAAAAAAATTAGCCTGAAGCAAAATAAAAAGCTGAATGAAATGTTGTCTTAGTTGTGAGTGTCAGGTTGAAAAGGTGGTTAATGTAAATGCAACTCTGTAGTTTGAGATTGTAGTCTGTGTTTGTGGGGTACCTGTAAATAGTGTTTGAACTCATTGCAAGTGTGTCTCACAGGGTGTATTGCAATGAAATGCAACATTTCTGTTCTTTTAAACTGCTTGTCTTAGATGTCTATTCATTGCAAATGAGCCGGACTTGCTTTTCAAAGCTAGTGTGTATTTACTTAAACCTCCATGTAACACCCTAAGTCATTGTACACAAGGCAGGGTTACTCTTGAAGTTATGCTATGTTTATTTAGCTGACAGCATCACTGACAATACTTATAGCTGCTGAGTCTGAACCTCACAGCTAGGCATTAAACGGAAAGCTTTAAAAATAAAAGCTACAAATATGGACTTGTCCCGTTTTATAAATTTACTGTATTTTTTTTACATTCCATTTTCTAATACAGTACAGCATGGTGCTTGTAAAATCACATTTGGACAAAAAATGAATTTGATTTAAAATCACAATTATTTACTAAATGAAAGCCACATTAATTTTTTTTGTGAAAGTGCCACTACAATCTGTTAAATTGTTGTGCAGGGCTTTGGTAGGCGTACATGTAATCATCAGAAATGGTCAGGGGTTCTGCAAACGAGCATTTACTGGTCATTTGTTGTGACCGTGCAGTTGAATATTGGAACACTTATGTGGTTTACCTCTTTATTTAAATGCTGTTTTATTGAAAATATTGGTCTGATTTGGTAACTACGACTTTATATATTTCCACAGAGGAGCAAAGTTATCTGTTCCTGTCCACAACCAAGTATAATCAGCCCATTGTTTTGTTTTTTCCCTAGTGACCTAATATCAGGTGACTGTACAGTTCTTCTTGAATGCGGGGTTTCGCCGTTACCACTGTATTATTCTCAAACAACAGTTATACACTAAATTAATCATAGCTGCATTGTATTGTCCATGCCTGTTTTTAAAAAGCTGTGCATGTAATGCAACTTATGTAATAACTTCATTTTAAACGCTGCAAAATATTCCAAGCCTCAGCAAGAACATTTTGCCTGTGCACAGGCTGTATGACGCTTGGCTTTGGTTCTGTGTAAAGACACACCATGTGGAGGGTCTTGAGGACCCATCTGTTCACTTCTCAGTTCAACACTTTTGTTGCATCTGTTTGTTGTGATCCTCCAGCCCAGCACGCTACCCCAAGGGACAATCAATATGAACCAGTGCTCAGATGTCATCGATGGTGAGTCCAGGACAGGTCAGAAGAACTCTCTGTGCATCCTCACCCCAGAGAAAGAACATTTCATACGAGCTGAATGCAAAGAAATCATCAATGGGTAAGGCAACTTTTTGCTACCATAGCAACCATTATAGTCTGCTATTCTTCTGACTGTTTTCATCAAGGTTTGCTACAGCAGATCATCCACTTCTATCTCACCCTATCCTTGGCACCCTTTTATGTCACGACAGCCCTCTGCATGTTCTTGCAAACAAACTCACAGTATGTCTGTAAATACAGTGGATTAGATGAGTGGACAAGGCTCACTGAGCTGAAGGAAAAATGGCTGTGTACAACTATGGTGGTTGCTGCCATGACTGCTCTGCCCCCTGCTGTCAACTTCAGGCTGTGCTGTTCAGAGCCATAATTCACTCTGCAGTGACAGTGCACATTCTTGAACTGTTTTCTTTTCCTGTCGATCCGGCCACTCTTGTTGCACTTTCAAACCTTCAAACTTCAAGACAAAGCACAATACACAAACTTTACTCTTCATAATCTAAGTTTTTCTTGTCTGTTCTCCTCTGTTTATATGAAGAGGGTTTCTGTGCAGCCTTCTCTCTCCATGGCTCAAGCTTGCATGCTATGGCTATTCTTAGAGAGCTGTGACTCTCAACACCCACTCTTCATTATGTTACCTGCTCCATCATTGAACACCTCCCACGCTCCTGTCATCTGGCACCCATGTGTTGGCTGAAGGCATTCAGACAACCATACTTGTCCTTTCAAGGTTGTCATTAACTGCCAAGCGTTATATATTTTTCTTTGTCCAATAAAATATATTTCTCTTTAATGTCTTTTAACTCACAAAGTTATGAACACAATGCTGTCCGGGCACTCATTCATTTAAAATCCTTCATGTTTTCCTCCTTGACATCTTAAAGTGTGACTACAATGTGTGTTTTAGAGAAATGTTTGATTTGTGTTTTAAACTAACATTACAACTCGATTATTCTAATAGTGTCTGATACAAGATACATATCTGAAGTTCTAAAGTGTTTAACTCATAAATGTTTGGAAAAATGAGAAGTACGGTGACAACTACAGAATCACAACTGGGTCTGGGGGAGTGGTGGTGCAGTGGTTAGAGACGGTGGGCTTGTGATCGGAAGATCGCCGGTTCAAGCCCCGGTACTGACAACATCAAAAAATGTGGGTGGAAAAAGGTGAACCACCCTCATCCACCCCACCCTGGGCCCCTGAGCAAGGCCTCTAACCCCCACCATCTGCTCCCTAAACAGGTCTCTCTTGAAAATGAGTTCTCGTGACTCAGTGAGACTACCTGGATAAATAAAGGGTAAATGAAAAAAAAAAAAATATTATCATTAGTGTGCGGTATTTATTTTTTAATTAATTTTACTCCCATTGATGTGATTGTTAAGCACTTTGAGAACAGTTTCTGCTTTAAATGTGCTCTATAAATAAAGTTGACTTGACTTTGAGAAACAAAGGATTTGAAGTGCACATTATAGTCTGAAAAATATGGTAACATGGCACATCTGGTTCAGAATAACACGCAAAGGCTTAAAATTCTGCTTGTTGGTTTTGAATCAGCTCTGCTGTCTAGTAATCCAGGACCGCTGCAGTGAAGGGAGACAAGAGGAGAATGTATGGGAAGTAGTTGTATTATAGAATCAGCCATATTATGGCAGGTGAGTTGAGTACCAAGCGTCATTCTCCCTTACTGGCAGACATTTAGTGAGAAGCTAGGTGTGTTTTATTTTTGGAACTTTTCACATTTGATGTTATTTAGTTTTGTTTGGCCTTTTAATGTGCCAAGTTTAGGTCAAATTAATTGAAGCAAACACTCCTTGTTTTTCAGTCTGATCATCTGGATGGCTTCTTTTTGGGGGTGGGGGTGGGGGGTACTGAGACGTTTTGCCTTCCATCCAGAAGGCTTCATCAGTCTGAGGAAACACCAAACAAAACGGTTTCCCTCCCAACAGCTTACTCCAAAGTGGGGAAAAAAACAGTTATGTTGGTGCTAAGATGGGCTCTGGGGCACACCCTCTCCTCCGGTGCCCGCCATCTCCCTCATCGACAAGTCATGTCAAACTGGTTCAAAACACCAAAGTGATGAAGACTTCTGGATGGAAGGCGAAACGTCTCGGCACAAAAACAAAAGAAACTGTCCAGGTGACCTGACTGAACATTGTCGGGTTTTATACCTGGACTTTGGTACTAGTTTTATTTATTTTTGTGATCTTTTTTTTTTCTCCTCAGTTCAAGAGTGGGATAACTTCCTGGAGTTTACCCAACTTATTGTTTGACCTGTGGCCTGTAGTTCTGTCTACAGTTCAGATTGGGTTAAAAAGACAGCGCAATTCAACTTTATCTTCTAGTGAAACAGATACGAACCGTAAAGTGTCCTCAGTCATACTGAGCTACGTACCTTCCTGTTACACCTCTAGTACTCTGTGCTTGTTGTTATGAGCAAAGGAGTCATTTAAATATTAAGTTTTCTGATAGAGGAGTTTCTCCCCATAGGTTCTGCGGTCTCTCACGGTAAAGAATACTTTAATAAGTTTGATAAGCCTCGGTTCATTCTACTTGTGGGATTAAACATCAGAAAACAGATTGAATACCGGGGGAATACTGATGACACACAGCAACTCTGTAGTTAAAAAAAAAAAAAAAAGTAATCACAAACAGGATCATTAAAGTGAGACAGTTTGTTAGGTTTAGTAAATGGCACGAGGGAGATGTCCGACACACATTTAATGCATCATGCTCCGCTCCAGCCCAGCTGAGTTCTGCTCCACATCCTTTTCGGCTCCGTTCGGCCTACTTGGTTTCTGAAAGCTCACATCTGACTGGCTTCATCTGTGATCTATGAAGAGCTAGAGGAAACCTAAAGTCTGTGCAGCCGTTTAGCAGAACTGTCATGAATATGCCTTTATAAGACTATTTGTGGTTTATGTACAAAAGGTTTTGTTTAACTTGGCTTTGTGTGTGTTTCCCTGCAGCCTCTGCGGACTCTGTGGTGGTTCTCTCTCAGCCACATGAGCTGGTGACCATGACAACAGAGGGCCATGCTTATGGAGAGGATGTGGTGGCTTTGCTGTAGCCTCCCATCACGACAAACATCACACACCGTTTATTTCAGCAGGACTGGACTGATGGTCACAGTGGAATAAATAATCAACCCTTGGCAAAAAATAGGGAACCACCAATCATAAACATGTATTTGTTTAAAAAATGTTAAGAAAGATTAATTAGACTTTAACGCTTGTAGATATTTGTAATTATCAACCTATGGTTTTATTTTGATGTGACGTGTGAATTTAATATTTGTTTAGGCAACTTTTTTTTTTTTAATTTCCATTTTTTTAAACAATGATCCCAAAGAAATACTGAAATGGTTTTAAGAGTTTATAAAAGTTTTATGTTTTCTCATGATCAACGAAAGTTTCAGTTTCATCGGTTACACTTAAATGTACCAGACACAAATGCACCGTCATCGCGCCAACAACACTGGATATTAAAAACAGCTTAAGCACACCATGTAAACACTGGTATTGCACAGCAAAGCCAGGCTGCTCTTGTTTATCTGTGTGAGTCAAACGTCTCATTTCAAGAAAACAGCGGCTCCACTTAGGTTCAGCACCGCAGTAATTGTGTTAGTTCTGCCTGACATCTTTCATTCAGCCTCCAGTGCTTCACTTCTCTTACTAATGCAACACTTTGCAGATTTACAGCAGATTATATTGCTACTTGAGAGAAATAGCTTTTAAAAAATAAATTTAAATTTAGTAGAGATTATTTCTGCCTATTTGAACTAATGGCTGATGTATGGGGGTGGTTAGAAAAGGCAGTACTCATTACATCATGTTTGTTGCTGAGCGGCACATAAATCACCCTCTCTTTGTCTGGATGTGTTCTTCGCCGCTCCTCAGTGGATCTTCAGGTTGTGGAAGTGGTCCAGCATGGCGCCGAGAGCCCAGCTCGCCTCTACGTTGTTCACTTTCTTTGTCAGCTAGAAGGAGAAAATGATCACTCAGATTATGTTTGTATTTACTGAATAAAAAGAATATTAGTTTGTGAAGAACTGACTCATTATTCCCTGATTTAGAAACAGTAGATGCTGCGATTACTATGGTAAAGTTTTAGTTTTGGACTTTTTACAAAAAATAAAATCATCTGACTTGAGTACCAGTTAAATATTATTAACATTTCATTTCAGTTTACTTCTATAGAACCAAGTCACAACAGAAGTCATCTCAGGGCACTGAACAGAAACATTCATGTATAAAAATAATTTAACATTTATTTTATCGGAGGAGCAGACTGCTTTGAATTTAACTCCATCACAGAACTCTCATCTTGAGCAAGCATGAAGGCGACAGTGGGAAAGAAAAACTCCCTCATGAAGAAGAAACCTTTAGCAGAAGCAGGCTCAGGACAAGCGGTCATCTGCTTTGACCGGCTGAGAAATGTTTAACTTTTACATATCAAAAAATCATCCCCTTTTAAACTGTCAGTCTGCTAGGGTGACAATGTGTCTGTCAGTAAAATATATCATATTGGACAGGTTAATGAAACACTCAAAGTAACAACTGAATGTCCATCTACAACTCGTAAACTTTTAGAGTCAATTCAAGATGGCTGCCACAGCTAATCGGCATTAGCAAACACATAAAATGACCAGTCAATTTTACAGATACTGAGTTAAAACGTGTGGTAGTAGCTGAGAATCACCCCCAACACAAGTGACTGGTTTTAACAAATCATTCACACAAGCTCCAATCTGGCATGAGATTATGAATGACATTTTTAAGATCTTGACCTAAGCAGCTGTATCAACACGAGAGGATCCAAGCTCAGACGCAAATGGCGGTGAGTAATATACATTTCTTCAGGGAATGCAAGGTCCATAAATAATTGACTTCTAAAGGTGGAAACTAAACATTTAAATCTGAAACAGCTGATGGTTTCTTCTGTTGCATCCTTGTAACAGCTGATGATGTAAACACAACCAGACCTGCAGCATGGTGCTGTCCTTGAAGCCGAAGCCATCCTTGAGTAAACAGGTGATGTAGGTCAGGTCCATACACAAAAACGGACTGATGGGCGGATACTTGGTCATTTTATTGCACACTGAGCAAGGACAAAGAGAAATCACATCCATTAGGTTGGATAATCAGTCATCTGTATTCTGCTGACAGATGAGGGCAGCATTTCCCCTCAAGGTGTATTTCAAGTGTGTGTGTGTGGGGGGGGGGGGTCTGTTATAGTAATGATGTATATCTGCTTGTCTCACCCTCTTTAGCTCTCTTCTTGAAGTCTCTAACCTGCAGCATCCCTCCTTGGACTCCATCTGCAACACACACAGAGTCATTATACATTTAAAATGCCAAAACAGTAATTACAAAAACACGTCTACATCCACATTTCTATAGAACTAATAACAGAGCTGATGGCCTTAAGAGTGGACTGGCAGAGGCATAGCAATTTCTGTAATACCTCAAGTATGGCTCATCAAATCCCCTGATATGGGAGCAGATGACTCACATTTTTCTGCCTCTGTCTAGCATGCTGGGTTTGTAGAATTATATAAGGTGTGGACAGGAGGTGTGTGCGCTCTAACCGATGAGGCCCGCGTCCACAGCTCTGTCAAAGTAATAAGAGAAGGCAAAGAAAACGTTGCTTTCTTCGAGCACGTATGGCTGATGAATAATCCCCTTCACCACCTTGAGTACTTCTTGATAACAAAGCTTGTATCCTGCATGACCTGAAGAGGGAAAAACAGAGATCGTACAGTAAATTATTAATCTCCTCTCAGAGAATTTGCAATCAATATGTAATTTAGCTATGTCTATTTTGATGGTTTTTGCTAAAACTGCTGCTGACGTTAAATTGCGACACGTTTAAAAATGTTCTATGACCTCATTTATTCCTGATCAAAAGGCAACTTTTCGATGTTACGGACGTTCTCTTTCATAATCAGAATCAACTTTGTCGTCATTGCACCGAAGCACAACAAAATTACATAAACAGTAACATTAGTTAAAACAGTAGGATTGGATTTATTTAAAACGTATCTCATAATTAAACTGGATCTCACCATCTGGGTCTCCGCTCACTTGATAGGTTAGTCCTCCAAAGCTCCATTCATCCCTGAACTTATTGGGCAGGCAGGAACTTTTAAAAACCTGCCACTCCAACCCTGTGAGAGAACAGACATAATTAATCTTCTAGCTCCTTCACAAAACCTGATCACTGAGCCTGCTCCATCACATCCAAAGATGTGTATTGATGAGACTACCTGTATAAATAAAGGTTTAAAAAAAATCTGACCAAGGAAATAACCTAACAGGTCACAGTCAAATCAATGATACGAGGAGAGGAGGAGAAAATGGGGAGGAGAGATTTCCCCCACCTTCCACTCTGTATGCGGGTTAAACAGTAAAATAAAGTTACATGGACCCACCCCATAAGAGAGACATGTGTTGGGCAGCTATGTGAGTGACTGGATGTGATGAAGCTAAAGGTTTTTGGTGGCAGGAAGCTCATTAGTCAGTCACAAACAAAAACAAAAATAAATCCATAAGTTAGCTGCAGCATTGTATAAACCGCGGGGTTCAAAGCCTGTGAGGAAAGTAGTGGCTTATAGACTGGGAAGCATGGCCGTAGTCCTAATTTTATTTTACTTAATTTGACTTTAGATATGCACACTTTTAATTTTTCTCTCCATTTTATTTCCGTTAAATGGTAAATTAGTTATATACTTAGTTACCTGGGCAGCAGAACTCACCAGAAAGATGGTCTAACCTTCTTCATCCTCCCAGAGGTCAACCTCACACTCTGCCCTCCAGAGGACGCCTTTGACTTTGTATGGAATTACCTGGACCCTGTCCTGGAATTATTCTTTTAACGGTGTTGGAATCTAAGTAAGTAACCATTTGGAATACTTCTGTCAAATGGACACTATTAGGTGTGATTCACCGAACTTAGAGCCAATCACAAGTGGGGGAAATGTAGTGTCATACATCAGAATTCTGATTTTTGTTAATCTTCTTCACCAAATAAAAGCTTGTAATAACATGTATTCTGCATTTTTCATTCTCAACTGAATGCACATGGACTGTTTCACCTAATTAAATCGCCAATGTCTGGAGAGGGACAAAAGGCCTCTGCTGATTTTATCAGAGAAAAAGGATGCTGACTGATTGAAAAATCCCTGTTTGTTAATCCTCAACAGACACCTTGAATCCCGACGTCAACCATAAACTGAAAAAATGGTTGATATTATCAGAGATTTCTATTTCTAACAGTTCCAAGGCACCACCCATATTGACCCCTTCCCTCCAGATCAATATGGACCAACAGCTTCCCCTTCAGACTGGAACCACCTTTTGGTTATGTTTCATGAACAAGATGATCAACTTATGTTATTTTCTATATTTTCTGTTAAAACATTCATTCTGCTGGTCTTCAATATTCATGCCTTCTCTGAAAATGCTGTATTAACCACAGTTTTTTCAGTTGCCAAGGACTCCATAGTCCAGAACATTTAAGTTCAACAAAGTTTTTTTTTTTTTGTTAAAATTTTCTCTGCAAAGTCATGCTTTTTGTTTATCAACAATTCCCACATTCCTAGTTGTTTCCTGATTTATTATCCCATTTTGTTGAAGTTATATTTTCTTTATACTAGTAATATGCATCTAGATAAAGTTAAAGGTGATATTATTGAATTAGAAATGTCCATTTGTTGAATACTGTACTTCTATTAACCATGCATTGTTAGTTTCTTTAAAAACAACTGACTGCTAGATATCATTTGTGTTAGAGTGATTATATTCAGTGTTCCCCTACCATTACACAAGCAGGGTGCCCCGCTCCCGTCAATAGAACCGAGCACCCTGCCTGCTGAACCCCCACCCCATCCACAACTGCTGGCAATGACGTAGCGCTAAGCTAGCGATGTGCAATAGAGATGCACTAGCTAAAAAGCTATTACTATGAAGGTAGCTCTCTGTCACCCTCATGCTGAGCCATCTCCCCCCACCCCCACTTGAAAGTACAGACAACGTGCAACACCGACTCCGTCTCCACAACCACCCCCTTGACAAAAATCACAGAATATGTGAGTGCCCTGCTAAGGCAAGTAAACTAGGGGAAACACCGACAATTAATGTTAAAGTTAAAGCAGTCATAGTGTTTTTCTTTCTGTTGATATGTTAAAAACTTTGGGGCAAAAAGAAAGTAAATTTAGTGTCCTGCCTCATCTTTGTTTGAGCTGTAGACCTAAAACTGGTTGAACACCACTAAAATTCCCATCTTTATTTAAATGCAGTCATTTTGACTGGACAAAGCATTCCAAACACATGCCCACTCTAAAACTTTAAAACAGGCCACTCACACTTGTTTGATCTCTTGTTTCTTTGCTCTTAATTCTCATTCTTAATTTTATTTTTGTCTTGGTTTAATCTTAATTTACTTCTTCTCTTCCCTTTTGCATTATTATTTTACCATTTGCTTTGTAGTGTTTTTGTTCATCAGTCATTCTTTGTTGAAGTTCTGTTTTTCGGCGACAGAAACATTTTACCAAGTTTAGTGCGTCGACCGCAACTACTGTGGGTTATTTTTCAGGCAAAGTTATAAAAGTAAAACCAGTCAGAACTTTAAGCTAAACTCTGACGTTTTGGGCACATTCTCCTCCTCAAAGAATTGAACTGCTCCAGAACTACTGAGGCTGCACAGAGCTTTTGTCAACCTCAGAAGTTTTCTGCCTGAATGCCAAGACTCCCAGCTCACTGCCTGAACCATCCGCAGAGGGAGACACACGTCTCAAACAGCTGACACGTTCTCTCGGGAATCATTCGCTTCCAACATCACCTACGGGATCTGGCCACAAAACCTGCCTGGTATCCACTGTAGGAGCTGAGCCAGAACTACAGCTCAGTAGGACAAACGACTCATCATCTGCTGGCGATCGTGGTGCTCCCAGATAGAAACAACAGTCCAGTTCAACAAGTCTTTGAGAAATTTTCCAATTTTATAATTTCTGACATTTAATTTCAGGGATGCACGATTTTATCGGCATGTATCGGTATTGGCTGATATTAAAGTTAAATTTCAATATTGGACATCGGCCATTCCAATAACTCACCGATATAAAAGGTGCTGTTTTTGCCTGCAGTGGCAACATAACTTGATGACGTTACAGCGGCAACACAATGCGATGACGTCACGTGCACCTACCCGATCTCATGGTGGAGAGGAAACTTCAAAATGTCGACGGTGTAGAAGTTTTATTTTTCGTTGGTGAGGATGTCGGATTCCAAAGATTTATGGACTACGTTGAGCCTCACTACATCATCCACAGTCGGAGATATTTTAACTATGCAATGTTACCTGAGTTACAAGCCATCATGTCCAATGTCATTGAGAAGCTAATAGCTGATAGCACGATTTGTTGGCTGAGTTTTACCACAGACATTTAGACGTCGTGTTAGCCACGTTAGCATGATTACGGTAGTCTTACGGCACAATGGATAGACAAAAACATTGAATTTAAAAAGTCTGTCCTTCATGCACAGGAGTGCAGAGGATCCCACACAGGAACCTGGAACAAGCCTCCACAAGTGAGACAGCGTCGCAGGCGACTAATGCTAATAAATAACATTTAACACTTTTTATTTAATATAAGTTGTAAAGTGATATGCATATCATATGGCTGTTACTGAATATATGTCACCAGCTCTTACAAATGTTGCACAATTTTTGTAGCAAATAAACCTAAATAAGAGGCTATGTTCTGACAAAGGAACGTATATAAAATATCGGTATCGGCATCGGTTATTAGCCAAATAAGTTTTAACATTTCGGCATATTGGACATCGTCCAAAAATCCAATACTGTGCATCCCTATTTAATTTAATTTTACAGTATTTGTTTGATTCAGTTAAATCTGGCTGCTCAACCTCTAATATGTAAAATTCCAATTTTTGCCTCAAAGCAACATCTTTACATAATAGGATCACTTCTAAACTAGCTGTCTTCAGCTTAGACTACTGGAGGACAGATTTACATAATTTCCTTACATGAATTGATAAAATTGAATAATTGTCATTTGATACTACAGGTAGTCCCCGAGATACAAACGGGTTCCGGACCTAAGGACCGTTCGTAGGTCGATTCTGCCGTAGGTCGGAGCCGAACGCACATGGCGCCGTATGTCCGCACGTACAGCCGCAAATCGAAACCGAAACTAAAACGCAGATCGGTAACGTCTTTTTAAACACGTTTTTTCAATGTAAAACAACTTTGAACGGCCGTTTTAATGTGTTTTAATTTTTTTTCCAAGCAGTTAGCTAACAAAATACACCAAAAAAAAATGAAAAAAATATAAAATGCTGCATAAAAAAGGCAACGAACAGCGCAATGACGTCACTGGGGGCGGTGTCGTAAGTACGGAGCGCCGTAGGTTGATGGCGCCGTAGGTCGGGGACAACCTGTATATAAATATTCTGTATAAAAGGCAATAGTTATATATTTTGAACACTCCAAATATTCAACACAAACAGATTGTTTATACACTAGTTGTATCTTATTGCGCTTATTCCATTATTACAGCTTTTATTAAGTTCATTAATGGCTGATGGGTAAAAACTATTTTTAAATCTGTTTGTTCTTGTCTTGATTGATCTGTACCTGGCAATAATAACAATGGCAATAGTTTTAGAAAAAATAACTTCATTGCAAACAGGCCATTAATTTGCAACCATATTGGCTGACAGTCTGTGTTGCTGAGCTGGAAAATGAAGCTGTGCCTGCAGTCTCAGCTCTTATTTTATCCAAATGAATGAGCTCACACTTAGGAGTATGATCCTGAGAGAGAATTTGTGACTACCAATTATGGCAGAACTATGGAATAATAAAAAATAAAAAAAAAGAGACCAGCGCTCCCTGTTTTTTGTTTTTTTTAGAACTTTTTATTAACAACATATAAACACAGAACACTGCTGCAGCTGCAGCTCTCGCCTTTTTTCCCCCCGACCTGTCAATCAATTCAGTAGTCGTGTCAGCAAATGACCAATCAGCGACCTCAATTTGTACAGTGGGTAAAACGCTCCTTGTCTGTGGAGCTGTCTGAACCCGACAAAATTAAGGAAATAACGTTAAGAATATGGCGCGAAAACGTGAGAATGTACACAAGAACGTATGCTGGGGTGTAGGGCTGAACTCTCTGCGTACAGTACGTGTGTACGGACGTATGCAGAACTATACTGGGGCTTTAGGCTTTTTAATCTGGCCTGCTGTGAATTAGATTAACAAAGACCTTAGGAAACCCCTATTGTTCAAGTTGTGAGGTGTGATTTGTCAATCTACATATGTTTGTGTGTCTTATCCCAGCCTTTAAAACCTAAACCCCACACTCACTGCTCTTTGAATTGAGAAAGCTCCTCGGATGAAGAGCAAAACGTCTTCTGTTACAAACAAAGTCCAGTTATTTCTGTATTGAACTTGTTTGAATTATATAATTCAATGAAATTATCCATCCATCTTTACCTGCATTCATCCATCTACATTTACCCACTTCTTCTATTTCAAGTTGTGGGCATCACTGGTGCCCATACACAGCAATCACTGTGCGAGTGGAGGGTACACCTGGACAGGTCTCCAGTCCATTACAAGGACACATAAAGACAAAACCATTCACTCTCTCACTCACACCAAGAGACAATTTAGAGTCACCAATCAGCCTAACATGCATGTTTTTAGTCTGTGGGAGGAAACCGGAGTACCCGGAGAAAACTCACACATGCACGGAGAGAACATGCAAACTCTACCCTGAAAGATCCTGGGCTGGGGTTTGAACTGACGACCTTCTCCCTGAGAGGTGGCAGCTCTACCGACTGAACCACCATGCCACTCACTCCAAACATGTTGACCTTAGTTGGAGTGTAGTGTAATATACCTCAGTCGCATGATCTGGGATCATCTAATGATCACCTGATTGAGGTATAAAGAAAAAAAAAGTCATCTGCACAATTTGGTTATTTATTTAGGGTTCAGCACCAATTATGTGTCACACGCACAATTTTAACAGAAATTATATTTGAGCTGAAAGTTGACAGAGTCAGCAAAGAAATTTGTTTCTGAAAGTTCCAAAGTTAAAAACCTTTGTGTTATTTTTGATCAGGACATGTCTTTTAACCCCCACATTAAAAACGTTACCAGCACTGCCTTCCTCCACCGGCGTTATATCAGTAAGATTAGAACCATCTTGATGTTTCAGACACTAAAGGAACATTGTTCTCTATTTCACTTTGCACTTCATGCACTGAGCCCTTCTGTACTGTTGTTATGGGGGGAAAATACATTTATATATATA
>JARVLU010000179.1:11471797-11484579 GCA_031762415.1 Simpsonichthys santanae | reverse complement strand
GGTCCGGAACCCGTTCGTAAGTCGAGGACTACCTGTATACATAATTTATCTGAGAAATGAAGTCAAATATAACTTGTGACCCCTGAAGTGACTCAATATGACTCAGAAAAGCAGTTAAATTAACTTTTATTCAGTCAAGTGAACGAATCAATCGATTTACATCTCTTTCTTTGCAGTAAGCAGTTTACACGGTCCAGATTTAAAGGCAGTAAACCAAAACAAGGAAACGATTTCTGGTTTTACCCAAGCCACTCTGAATGAAGGTGTAGACGTGAATGCGCGTGCCGGTGCTCCCTGCGTCAAACATCACGGCGTAGAAGATGCGGCTGTGGTTGGCTGGTCGGCTGAGGCTGGGTAGGACCCTGGACAGATCCAGGAGGGAGGTCTTGACTTGAGCTCGGGTCAGTCCCGACACAGTCAGGAGGACCAGGAGAAGAAGTGGGACGGTTGGCTTCATCCTCCCTCTGAGATGTGAATAAGCAGGTTCTAGTTAATGCAGGTAAGAAATGTTGTGAAGCAGCCCAAACAGAAGATGACTCGTACAGAGTCGTCAAATTACAACGTGACAGAGCGATAACAAGCAGTCTGGGTTATTTAAAACATCAAATCTGACCACGCCCTGCCGCTGTCCAGCCTTCAAAAGTCAAGTTTAAACATATACCACTACAGTGGTGCTTGAAAGTTTGTTAACCTTTTATGATGCTCTATATTTCTGCATAAATATGATCTGAAACATCAGATTTTTACACAACTCCTAAAAGAAGATAAAGAGAACCCAGTTAAACAAAATAGAAATAATATTATACTTCCTCATTCATTTATTGAATAAAATGATTCAGTGTTACATATTTGTGAGTGGTAAAAGTAGAAAGTAGAAGTTCTTTCATTCATTCAACCTTTATTTAGCCAGGTTAATCCCTCTGAGCCTCAGGGACTCATTTACAAGAGAGACCTGAGAGACTCAAGTTACCCTGGGCTCCTTTGTGACCTCGCAGACTATTCCACACCTTGCTCTTGGGTTGATCTTTGTTGGTCCACCACTCCTGGGGAGGGTAACAATGCTCTTGAATTTCCTCCATTTGTCCACAATCTGTCTGACTATAGATTGGTGGAGTCCAGACTCTTTAGAGATGTTTTTTTTTAACTTTTTCCATCCTGATGAGCATCAACAACTCTTTTTCTGAGCTCCTCAGAAATCTCCTTCGCTCCCGCCATGATCTTCTTCCACAAACATGTTGTGAAGATCAGACTGATAGATCCTGTTCTTTAAATCAAACAGGGTGTCTCCACTCACACCTGATCATCATCCCATTGATTGAAAACACCTGACTCTAATTTCACCTTCATATTAAATGCTGATCCTAGAGGTTCACATACTTTTACCATCGCAAATATGTAATATTAGATCATTTTCCTCAATAAATAAATGGCCAAGTATAATATTATTGTCTCATTTGTTTAAATGGGTTCTCTCTTTATCTACTTTTAGGATTGTGTGAAAAACTGATGTTTTAGGTCATATTTATGCAGAAATATAGAAAATGTATGCAAACTTTCAAGCACCACTGTGCTCAAGTCAAAAGCTGATGGAAAGATTAAAATACTATAGTATGTGACTCCTTTACAAGTCTTCACAGTAACGTGGTTGTTTAATAAACTGCACTTGTTTAATCCTCACTGAGATGGCTCAGAAGCTTAAGAGATAGTTGTAAGTACAGTATAGCTTTCTGCTCACAAACTACAAAATGCTGCAGTTTGATTGGAAAACGTCTCTTATATGATTTACAATTACTGTATTCTTAATCATTAAACCTTTATTTATACAGCATCACAACTTATCTTCTAAGAGCTTAAGTTACAAGGAAGTTTATTCCAATTATTGTTTTATCCTATGATACAGCTTTTCAAATTACATGTATGTTGAATTTAAATTGCCATTTTCCAATTTGTCCAGACTTTACTTCACTAGATAATACAGATAACTAGTTCAATAATTTATTCTTAATAATAAACTATGTATTTAATGAGTATTAAGCACCTTACTCGTGGTCTCTGCAGGACTGATTAAATATAATAACTTTAACAGCTGACAACTTCCTTTTACTTTTTTTATTATTTCCAGCAGGAAGTTAGTTCAAGACATGACGTCAACGCTCATCATCGATATCTACAATACGATAAACCGGATTTAGTCAATTAATCGGCACGAGCTGTGCTAATGTTGATTAGCCTGAATGCTACATCGCGTGAAGTTTGACAAGCTAACACGGGAAGGCTATTAATAGTCGGAAAAAACTTCTTCCATTTACGTTTAAAGAACCCTGAACAGAACCCGGGGTTAAACCAGGGGGGAGTGACAAGTGAAAATTAAAACACGGAGCGGCTCACCATGATGAGGTCCGTGTCTTGATCCGAACAGTCATTGTTCTGGTGAGTAGGGCAGGCCGTTGTTACATATAATCCTACCGCACTTTTCTTTCCGATTACTGTACTTGTTTTGACATCAGTAAAAGTATACAGTATTTCATAAACATAATTACATCCTTACATGTCAGAAACGAAGCTAAAGATTACTGAAGAAGCATTGCTTCAAATAAATATAAATTTCATGGTCAATATAAATGGGATTATCTTTTTGGTTGTTGTTGCCCTGTCCTATATGTAAAATATATTTATATTTCACATACAAATACAGATTATTCTAGTTCAGGGGTCTGAAAACTTTAAGATCAAAAGATCCATTTCTGCCCCTTTGTTCACTAAATTAAAAGTGTCCAGAGCCACAATACCTGCAACAACTGGGATTCTCAACTGGTGGCCCACGGACCACTTTAAGTTTGTTGGAGGGCGCTTAGAGTTGACTTTATAAAAGTAAAAATATCTAAATTTAACGTTTATTGATATTTTTACATTTTAAGACAAATTAAAAGATGGGATTCCTGTAAAGAAGGGAAAATTGTAGTACAGTATTTGCCCAATTTCTAAAAATGAAAACAAACTATGCAGGCCTACGTGATTTTATTTTTTTATTGTAAAAAAAAAAAAAAAAAAAATTAAGTATCCTACTTTGAAGAAATAAAGCGTAAAGAGAAAGTATGTTTTTTCCCCTTATAATGTTTCTAGCATTCACAAAAGAAAAAAGGTCCAAAGAGTTGCATGTGGCTCCAGAGCTGCAGGTTGCAGGCCCATGTTCTAGATATTAACATATTTGCAGTTATCTGGAGGTTAAAGTCTAATACAGACAAAAGAGCAAAAGGACAATTTGCCCTTGGTTGACGTCAACATTTCAGCTCATCTCTAAAGTTGCTCAACCTTAAAGATGAGCTGAAATGTTGACTGAATAGGACAGAATATGTTTTGCTGTTGCAACAAGTTGAATGAAAATTCATCCTCCTTACGTGCACATTGTATCTAAGATATTTACAGTTGCAGTCAAATATTCTTATATTTTATGTTGATAAAATATTAAACACCCCCCAACATGACTGACACACACAAAAAGACACACACAATAGTCAATTATGATTATTTCCAATACAAGAACTACAACTCTTTCTGCTGTAATATGTTTATGTCCACATTCTGTTGTGTATTTGTTCCATTCACATTTCATGTATTTACGCCAACATCTGATAAAACACTTGTGGCTCATAAACCACAGTACAAGCTTCTTGAAGACACGTACTGTTACTGCACTGCGACTAATTCACTCTCCCTGTGGAGAAATCTAAAGCCAAAGCTCTCCGTGGGTCAGAAAATCGACTGATTAGGATTATTTTTGAACTTCCAGTCTGCACCGAACAAATCCAAGAAAAAAAGTGTATAAAATACAATAAATTTATGCATCGTTCAGTACAGAAATGAAGTGCGTTGCTAAGGGAAAACAAAAGATGTAAATTGTGTTTATTCGACAGTCGAATAAACAAAGGTCTGGTTTGAACTTTTTCACAGAATTAAAAAGGGCATGGAAGCATTTGCCCACTCTCCAAAGGCTTCTTCTTCTTCAGGTGTGTCAGTATTTAAAAACAAATAAACAGTTATTTTAGCTTAGCGTCCCATGGTTGGCATGGTAACAGCTGGACTTGTTAGCGTAGCGTCCTCAGCTTTCCACTGCGACGTCACGGTCTTGATCTGAGTGTAGAACTGAATGCCCTGGTAGTGAACAAACAAGACATGTGTCTGCAGTCCAGCTTGTACATTTGAACAGTTAACATTCTGACTGAGTAATAATCAGGCTCATCGTGATCTAAGACAAAAAGAAGCCATGTTTGTTTGTTTTTTTACCTGCTTGCCGTAGAAGTTTGTATCTCCTCTGAATGATGCTCTGGAGCCGGTGAAGGAGAACATGGGGAGGGGGACAGGGATGGGGACATTCACACCAATCTGTAGAAGAAAAATCAATAGTGAGTGGAAAAAACAAAAACTAAATATAGCCTGAACTAAATGATGGAAAGACAAAGTCAAACCATGATTAAGACTTTGAATATGTAAGTTTTCTATATTCCTGATAGGTGAAAAAAGATTTTGCAAGCGTATGCTCAAGTTGCAAATATACTTAGAAGCAGGGATGTTGAGATAAAACAAAAATTTCAAATGTATACGTTTAACAAACTACTCCCTTAAATATTGGACTTTCCTCCATCAGGAGGACACGGCGTGGGTTTGTTCAGGCAGGACTTACGTTGTGCTGAAGTTCAACACATGCTACATATGGTGGTTGTGTCAATAATAGCATGCTGTAACAGTGACAGAATGAATGTGTTTCAGTCTAAATGTTATCTATTTTAACATTTTATACATTATATTTGTATTTATTTTACTGGCCAGAACTAACAACTCATGTTTATGATGCTCTTGAATAAAAACAGCCCATTTAAAGAACCTCTTTTTAAACACTGGGAGGCTTCGAAAACCAGAACTGCTGCTCTGCTGAGTTCTGTTCAGGGATGATGGTCACTGCTTTGCTGCATGTTTGGTTTGTACATCAATCCAGCAGTCTACATAAATGTTTATGCCATTATTAAAGCTGACACCTTCCAGACTGTAATGAATTCAAACTCATCCAGTCACTGAATTCTGTTATTATTGTCATAAATCTGTATTCAAGGCTGTGCACATTATTTAGTTCCTCTCAAATCGTACCCAACTCAGCCAGATTTGTAGCCACCCCCACGTTTATGATTTAATTTACTGAAGCGCGGTCTTGAAATGAAGCGTGGCAAATTCTGACCCATTTTTCAAAAATCTATTTATCACTGATGTGGCTTTTGAACTAGACACGGTTTCTTGCAGATCACAGGTGTCAAAATACAGTTCTAGCACTCTTGAGACCTGGTTGGAGAGGGCCTTGGCAAAATAAGATGGGTTGGAGACGACTGTGCAAATGCCATTCACCAACTAGTCCCCAACAGCCCCAGCCCATTAAGATACATTAGGTTACGGTGATCTAGACATTTTGCCAAAGATGGTCCTCCTTGACTTCAAAAATTAACCCATTTAAATGCACACAAGTTACGTTATATAAACAGACTAAAGAGTAATTCATCAACTATCATAACACTTTTTTAAAGTAGAAATTAACGTCTCCAACGTATGTTTTAAGTCCATATTTTTTATACCACAATGAGACTTAGTGTTTTAAAACAGGACCTTTTTATCATGCTACTTAAGAGCCCCACCTGGCCAACGTCCACCTCGTGCGTGTATTTGCGTGCTGTGGCTCCGTTGGTGGTAAAGATGGCTGTGCCGTTGCCGTAGGGGTTTCTGTTGATTAAAGAGATGGCTTCATCTAAAGTGTTGACCTCCAGGACGACGAGCACAGGCCCAAAGATCTCCTCCGTGTAGCATTTCATGTTCGGCTAAAGAAGAACAGAGGAACGATCAGACCACAGCTTTCTGATGAAAAGAGGGGGAAATAAGAATCTACAACTCATTGAGGCATTTTAACAAAAGTATACTGTACTGTTTTATTTTTATAGAACATAAAGAAAACTGCTTGGGATACAACTGTAACGCTTCCAACAACTTTCTATTTTAAGATGCATCAAGTCCGACACTTGACACTCACAACCAGAAAGCCAGGTGGGTGGAGGGGACTGCATGCATTAGGTGTGGTTTTATTAGTCTGAAAATTACAGCTACATCCAAGAGGTCAGAAAAGTTTGACTTTCATAGGGCTTAAAAAATAAATCTTGACTTGTGACTTTATTATTTTCCTCGAGTCTGCATGTTTGTTTATCTGTCGTATAAGCAAAAAATCTCACAAGATGGATTTTATTGAAACGCTCAGAAAATAATCACTGGATGCACATCGACAATTGATTGCTTTTGGAGTCAATCTAATTCAAGATGGCTGCCATAGCTAAGCAACCTTAGCAACACAAGAATATCTATAACACAGCCAATTTAAAAATATATTGAGCTAAAATTTAATGTGTTGGTAGCTGAAAGTCATCCCTAACTCAAGCTTGAAGTGCATGAGATTTTTTTTTTGTTAGCAAAATATCTTGAACGATTTAACAGTTTAATAAATACTAATAAAAAACGTATTCATTGGCTGTATGTCTACAACTGGTAAGTTTTGGAGTTGCCCAAAATCAAGAAGGTTGTTACAACTAATCAACATTATCCAAAACAAAAGTGGCTGAACTTGGATGAATTTAAAGATCCAGAGCGAAAATGTGGTGTGGTAGTAGCTGACAGTTATCCTAAACACAAACTTATGTGATGTGTGGATGAGATCGTGCGCAACATAATTTGCAAAGCTTGACAAAAACAGCTACGACTTTGTCTCTTCGCATCATAAGATTTTCAAAGTTTAAGCGCCTGCCATGAAATGTGTCTCAGAAAATGTGCTTCTTGGCCCAAGGAGAAGAATAAATGCATGCAGACCCACTGAAACAAGAGGAAAACACAGCATGACCTTCATTTAAATTAGAATAAGATTCAACAGAAACTGAACAGACTGGAAGATTAACTTCATCTGCAGAAACAAAATATTTTTCCTCTTAGAAATATTTCCATTCCATTTGCAGAGCGTCCCCTTGGGACTTTAAGCCCGAGTAGAAAATTGCTCTTTTCTTCTGTAAAGAGACGTCTGCAGACGTGGGAAATGGAGTGTGTCTATATTTCACCTTTTGTCTCAGCTCAATTCAAATTTTCAGCTCACCGTAACGTTGCTTAAAATAGTGGGTCCTACAAAGTTTCCATTTTCATATCCTTTGACGTGAACTTTCCTCCCATCGAGCAGCAGCTTCGCGCCTTCGTCCACTCCGCTCTGGATCAGATGCTCCACCCTGGCCTTGGCTTCAGGGGAGATCAGGGGTCCCACATCAGAGCCCGGCTGATCGCCTAAAGCACAAAAAGTCACTTTAAGGAACAGGTCTGCTGCAACACTTTGGATTTAAATGCTTAAAATCTGATAATGGTTTGCAATTCTGTTGTCACGGTTCTTGGTCGTTACCTGCGTTAACGCGCAGTGACTTGGAGCGCTCCACCAGCTCTGGCAGCCATGCACGAGACTCCCCAACAAAAATAGCGGTGGACAGAGCCATGCAGCGCTGGCCAGCTGCTCCAAAAGCAGCACCAACCAGCTGGTTGATCGTATTCTCTTTGTTGGCATCGGGCATCACCACACCGTGGTTCTTGGCTCCCTAAACGCCGCAGTTCAGGACAACTTTTAACACACGAGCTGCCCTACAGGATAACAGGCTTCCTAATGCAAGAGCTGCACATTTAGTTTGTTAAATGGAGTGGTCTGAGTGGTACCATGTTGGACTGGACCCTCTTTCCATTCTTGGAGCCCCGTTCATAGATGTACTCTCCTGCCTGGTTGGATCCAACGAAGCTGATGGCTTTGATGGCCGGATGGTCACAGATAAAGTTCACAGCTGCACAAAAATACAAGGAAAAAACGTATCATTTATTTTCATTTGTGCCCTGATCAATGATTTATAGTGAGGTTGTGTGACTTTAAGAAATGAGCCACACAAAACATTTTTTCCGTTGCACATCATCAAAAATAAATTTACAGTAGTCCCTCGTTTATCACGGGATTTTCCGTTCAGTCCACCCGCAATTAGTGAAAAATCGCAAAGTAGGGATAGTAGTACAAGTCGTAGTTTATATATTTATAGTTTACCATTTATAAAAAAAAAAAAAAAACCACTAATGCCACTTGATTGTTGATATGTGCTGCTGATTATCCATACTGCTGATCTCATGCTGCTGATTTATTTCATACTGCTGTGCTCATTTGTCCTCATCTGCTCACAGACTTGTGTTCGTGCTGCTGTTGTTCGGTGTATTGTTTTTGTACCATTAGTGCTTAGTGTATTCTCAGTTTAGAGTTTTTCTTAGTTCATATTACTGTTTTTCTTTTATAATTTATACTTTTGTTTGATGTAACTGGGACCCTGTGTACACAATTTCGTTCCACCACATGTACCACATGAGATGTGAATGACAAATAAAACCTTGACCCTTGATGTGTGTTGTAAATTGACACTTTTCAGCAAATTATCATTTCGAATGACAGTTTCACACAAATCAGCTATGATCAAATCAATGTACAAAACTCAAAAGCCACAAAATGGTGAAAAACACAGAAAAGCCACAAAAAGTGAGCTGAATAAACTAGATTTGTGATATTTATTCTTTTAGGCTATTTTACAAAATTAAAAAACAATATTTAACAAGTTAAATAATGGTTGTGTGGTGGAATAGCACTTGTAAAGCTGCATTAGCCTCATCAGCATAAATAAAGATGATGAAGCAACTCCACTAACTTCAACTGTTTAAAATCAAAAGACAAAATGTTCATTTTTCTGAGTGCTGCCATGCAGAGTCTGCACACCGGGGATGCTGGTTGGTACCATCGATACAGACGTCCTGTCGACACTTTCACACTATCAAAATGCTATTACTTTGTCAATCAGCGTAACTTGACTTGTTTTTAAGCTTCAAATATCTACTTTAAACTAAATGTTTTTAAAATACCTATTCAAACACATTGCAGCAAGGTAAGAACTACAGGAATCAACAAAAAAACACCTGAAAATTTTTAGTTTTTTTTTTTGTTTTTTTTGTTTTTTTTTTTTTTCAATAAAATGTTACATTTGTTTTCATGGAGGGGCAGGACTTAGAAACTGTACAACAGACAGCAACCAGGGGGTGATCATATTTTGTGGCTTCAACTTTCTATTTAGGATCCTGTCTCTAACCATGATTAGCCTCTGTGGTTTCTCAGCAAGTAAATAAATAAAAAAATATATGCTGATGGCTAAAATGTTCAATTCAAAGCTGGATATGGAAGATGAGCCAAAATATGACATCATGGGGACTACATTAATCTCTTCTACGTAACAAGAGTGAAAAATACGCATCTTTCTGTGAGCAGTTTATATCCAGAAGCTCTGCATCTAAAACATCTGGAGGTTTGTGGCAGTTCAAGCAGACATCGTACTGTGTGGACTTTTACACCGACAGTTACACTGAGAGCTACGTGGACTGGGTTCTCGTAACATGGTACGGGTGCAACACAACAGATTATGTAACACAAACCGCGAGCCGTGCTGCATCATGGATGCTCTTCCTGGTAAGTTATACTCTATGATGCAAAATTGATGCGGTGCAAGAAAATCACAGCAAATCAAGGAATTTCTGGAAAAGGCTGTGCTCTGGTGGCCCAGTTTTGTTACTTTATTTAAACTGAGAACATGCTGACTCCTGTCTACTGCACGCTGGTCACTTAAATAAAACAAAAGTTATTTTCAATACATCTGTGATCACCAAACCTTAAATCCTTCTACTTCAAATGCCTCGGAACGACTTAAAATTTGTTATGGAAATCCCTACATTTGATGCTGGGGTATATAATAGTGAAGCAAGTGGTTTCTGGGCCTACTCCCATTGTTTACCATAGATGCACACCATGCAAGCCTTAAAGAACAGGGGGTCACACTCACCTGCATGCTGCCCGTGGATAATATTGAGTGTACCATCTGGTGCCCCAGCATCCTGCAGCATTTTAGCCAAAAGCATGGTGCAGCCCGGGACGCGCTCAGAGGGCTTCATCAGGTACGTGTTGCCGCACACCATCGCGACGGGGAACATCCACAGGGGAATCATTGCAGGGAAGTTAAACGGGGCGATGCCGGCACAGACGCCGAGAGGGAGCCGGTAGGTGTGTGTGTCCATGTCCTTGGTGATGGAGGGTAAGGTTTCCCCGAGCATCAAGGATGTGATGCTGCAGGCGTGCTCGACCACCTCTGAAGGAGTGAGAGGAAGAAACATGATCCATTTGAGCAACAAAAAGTGCAGCGACAGATGAAATTAGCTCTGACTCCGGCTTCTATCAGTCGTACTCATAATGTACCTAAAACCAGCATCCTTTAAAGCCTGAGCTGTCTATCTGATCAGAATGTTTATAGCTTTAAACCTAATTTCAAAAAGTGTCATTAGAGTCAAAAAATAGCATTTTGTCTTATTGGTATCCTCATGTGCAACCAAAGTCAGCTCAAATATTAGGACTAAAACAAATGACTAAACGCCTTGTCCCTGCCTACAACCTTTGCATATTCATGTGCAGATCTCTGTTTAAAGAGATTAACCCATCACCCTGTGCCTAATTGTATTCATTAGACATAATTAAGAAGGCTCATCCATGCCCATTAAAGCTCTGATAATAAAAAGTTAATGCCAGGGATAATACCAAGCCAGGACACGAGAGGGATTATTAGCAAACCTGTGCAGAAGGATCGAGTCCAATCACAAATCTGAAGAAAAAGTGTTGACAAAACCCAAGAGCCACACATTTTTAACTCCAAAATGTAGGTGACATATACGGTAGTCCAAATGCAAACGTGTATTTTTTTTTTTTCCATAAAATCTCCACATTTTAAATTATTTATGGTGAAGACGCATCAATTTGATTATTAAAATGATTGTGTTGTTTTTAATATATTTTTTCACAGGGCTTTTTTTTAATTTTATTTGCATGTTATTTGCTGTCGTAAAGCTGCCAAAGCAAACAAGTGCTTATATCAAGGAGCACTGCATAAATATTTGTTTCATCAATAACAAAAGCAAAGCTTGAAGATTGATCTGCAATAAAATAAACTTGGAAGTTGTGCTTTGAGAAAGCTGTTAGCCCAAATTGTTGTTTGCACAACCTAAGACTTGTGTAAATAATTATAATGTTATCTACATATACCAACACAACCAAAGAAGTACCCTTTACTTTACTAATTTAGTAGTAATAGTACAAGTATTTGGTTTCAATCAAATAAACACCCTACAGCCATTTAGGACCAGGAGATTCAGACAGATTTTATAGTTTTGACTAGGGCTGAATTAATTGTATTTGCAATAATATTTACAGCTTTGGTAAACACAATGGACACAGTGGTAAACACAATGGACACAGTATGACCTCGTGCACACACTTTAGCCAAGTTGCTAACCAGGAGCTACACAAAATATGCAGAAACAGCTGCAGCTGAGCTGAAAACAGTGAAGTTTTTTGCAACTGAAACAGATTAATTTATTGCTTGTGTTCGTTGAAAAATACACGAGAAGACATTGAAAAATAATTGCATATTAAATCACAATATTGAAGTTAAAAAAAAAAAAAGAAAAAAATCACAAGAATATTTTCCAAAATCGTTCAGCCCTAGTTTCAACAGAAGCTGAAATTTTGAGAACGAGCTGCAAAAAATTTAATTTGTTGGAACATGGAACTTAATAGGCTTTAAAAAATAAAAAAGTAATAAAAAGTAATACATCTACAGATAATACATCAGAATAATGATGTTAAATATGGAGTTTTTTTATTATTATTTAAAAAATAAATAAACTGAGAAGTGGTGTGCATGTGTTCACCCCCTGCTGAAAGCTGAACCTCCTCAGGCTCAAATCTCCAACAGGTTTCCATCAAGAGTTCCATCCATCTTAATTTTTACTTTGACAAGTGTCAGAGTCTCTACTATTAAACAACATCCACCTTAACATGATGCTGCCATGACCATGCTTCACAGTGGAGCTGAAACTCTGACCATGATGAGGTGGTAGGTTTGCCTCAGACTCATCACAGCACTTTCTTCCACATGTTAAGAGGAAGAAGCTCCAAATAGTCTGCTTTTTGTTTAGCAATGACTTTTTCATGGTCACTCTTCCATGGAGTGCATCTCAGCAGTTTATCGTGTCCCTATGGACAGATATTCCTATCTCTGCTCCATCAGGGTCATCGTTGTCCTCTGGGTTGCCTCTCTGATTATCGCCGTTCATGCCTGAACAGTGGATCTTACAGAACGGCTCTCTCTTGGCAGGTCTGCTGTGCTGGCATCATCTTTCCATTTTCTAATAATGAATTTATTGGTGCTATGTGGGATGTTCGGGGTCTTTTTGTAACCCCTGATCTCCACAACTTTGTCTCCAACCTGTGTGGAGAGTCACTTGATCTTGGTGCAGTCTCTTGCTTGGTGGTAGTTTAAGTGATTACAGCTGAGCTTGAACATTTGTGAACTCTATATTTCTGCATAAATATGACTTAAAACATCATCAGTTTCACACAAGTCCTAAAAGTAGATGAAGAGAACCCAGTTAAACAAATTAAACAAAAATAATTATACTTGGTCACTTATTTATTGAGGAAAATGATCCAATATTACATTTTTGTGAGTGGTAAAAGTATGTGAACATTTGCTTTCAGTCTCTGGTGCGGGGGGGGGGGGGGGGGGGGGGGGGGGGGGGGGGGGGGGGGGGGGGGGGGGGGGGGGGGGGGG
>JARVLU010000179.1:11390817-11402726 GCA_031762415.1 Simpsonichthys santanae | reverse complement strand
ATATATTTATAATTTTGTTTACAAAAACGAACATAGTTCAATGATACAAGATATATATGTTGTGCCATTTTATGCAAGTTCAAACATCATGTCAGTGGGACTTTAAATAAAAACGTCTTCATCAATTTGTTTTATTGTCTTTATGTTGTCATGTCCTTAATGTTGTCTGGTGTACAGAGCACACAGCTGAAGCATAGGTAGATATTATAAACACTGTTTAGGCTTTAACAAAGAGGAAGTAGGCACAAATATATCTAGACCACAATGAACACTGACCCTAAAAAAGGCCAATGAGCCTCATGCATTCAACTTTACCTGAGACCTGCTTCATGTGTTTTTTTTATGTTGCTGATAATCTAAGTAAGTACAGTGACTATAAATAGTATTTACCCCTTTGGTTGTTTTACAGTTTTACTGATGTAAAATATCAGTCATGGTCCATATAAATTGTGCAAACACCCTTCTTCAATGAAATCTAAATTCTACTGCGTATAATAACATCCATCCATCTTTACATGCTTCTTCCTTTCTGGGTCACTGGTGCCCATATCCAGCAGTCACATTGCGAGAGGCGGGGACACACTGGACAGGTCTCCAGTCCATCACAGGGACACATATAGAGACAAACAACTATTCACTCTCTCACTCACACCTATAGTGACAATTTAGAGTCACTAAACATTGCAAACATGCATAGTTTTGGTCTGTGGGAGGAATATCTGTTAAATAAAAATAAGAGAAGAGTAATAAGTGATTGCTTAATGCCCCCCATCCCCTTTAAAGTCAGTGTCAACTCAGATACATTTGTATTGACAAGTATAATTTCTAACGATGGTCACAAATTCAACAATTTCCCTAAACATCCCTAGGAGTTCTGGTCCATCGTCATGAAATGAAAGAAATATGGGACATGTGTAAATCTACCAAGATCAGGCCGTCCTCACAAACTGAGTCATTGTATAAGAAGGAGAATAGTGAGCGACCACCAAGACACCCTGAGCTCTGAAGCAGTTACAAGCTTCAGCGGGTGAGACTGGAGAGACTAACAGTTGCCATAGCAAATCCATTTCAGCTGACATAAAAATAGCTAGAAGTCAAATTTACTCACGTTGAGTTAAAGTTTGTGGTAGAAGCTCTGAGTCATTTCATCACAAACTCTTGTCGCTTCGTCCCTTCTCATTATAAGATTTGATTCCCTTTGATTTTTTATTTATCACAATATATAACAGGACTCTCTTGCAGGGCAGCACAGTGGCAAAGTTGGTGGAGGTGTTGCCTCTCAGCGAGGAGGTCACTGGATCGAATCCTGGCTGGGGACCTTTCTGGGTGGAGTTTGAATGTTCTCTCCGTGCATGTGAAGGCTTCCTTGGGGTACTTGTATTCTCCCAGTGACCAAAAAACCTTTGTTAGACTGGTGAGTGAGAGAGCGAATGGTTGTTCGTCTCGCTTGTCTCTATGATAAATGAACTGTAAAGCACCCTTCTATCTTATCAAGACACTCAAAGCAATTTGCATCACAATCTGTGCCCTCATTTACCTCCACACACACATTCGTACATACCGTACTTCAGAGACAATGAGGGGTTCAGTGTCTTGCCCAGGGACACTTCAGCATGTGACTGCTGGTGGAATCAAACCCCCAACCCTCCCATTGGAGAACGACTGCTCTAACCCCTCAGCCACAGCTGCCCTGTGATGAACTTGGACCTGTCCAAGGTGTCCCCCACCTCTCGCACATGTGACTGTGATCTATAATTATTCCCGTAAAATATTTGGGAAGTGTTCTGCGGAGCATCGACCAGGCAGCTCTCGTGGTGCTCACACATTTCTCTGCGCCTGTTCAAGAAGAACAAAAGCAGCCGGCGGGCATCAAAACACACCAAACAAGCACAAATCAAATGAGACACCTCCATTTATCTAAGACATTGTTCACAGTTTTATTTGATTTCTTTTTGAAATTTGTGTGTTTTTCTTTTATTTTCTGACCAGGAAGCACTTTGTCATAAAAGGAGACAACAAAATGAAGACGACGTCACCATATTCCTGCAGCCAATAAACCATTTTCATGAACAACATGATCACAAACGTGTGTGAATTTCGCATACCATCTCTTTTCTTTTTGTTCAGACGATTGTAATAGCCAAATAAGTTCATTCCACTTTTGGTTTCGGGGTAAAATCCTGTCATTTCTTCTTAGTTCATTACTTTCAACTTAATAACAATACAGTAGTCTTATTATAATTTTACGGCCATGGTTCCTCACGGTGTTGGCGAAAAGAATAAAAAATAAATAAAATCAAATAAAAAAAGACTGAGGTCAGCTGATGAGAAAAAAGGGAACAGGAAGTGTTAGCAAATAATATAGCTCAGACAAAACTAAATAAAGTAACATAAATATATATAAAAATACAATGATGTGCAGCAAAAGTAATATTGTCACGTTAGAATCATTTCCCCCGTAATGCCATTGTACACACTACTACAACCCATAACATTACACCGACAATCATAAGCGTGATAGTAATGATAATGAAAGTTATAGTAATATAAAAAAAAACGGAGGGGAAAAAGACTAAACCAATGAAGTAAATTGCATTTAATAGTTTTCCTTTGGACCAAAGACAGGAGGCAGACCAGAACAGATAGACAGAAGAAAACAAAACAGAGCAATCAGTGCGAGAGAGTGCCCCATTCACACGTTTCTGTCAGAAACGAACAAACCAGATGCTACACAGACACGTCTGACGTGCTACAGTAACGTCGCTCCAACACCACAGCTGAACACGATGAGTAGATGTCACAGTTTGGGCCTCCGTCCATGACCTCTCCTCCTCCTCAAGGCCTCGGCAGCTACTGTAGGGGTTTGAAAAAGGTGGCTCACGTCTCCAGGATTATGTCGTGCTAACTCGACTGAGTTCAAGTCTAAGGGCTGTGAGGGAGAAGAACAGGCGGGAGAAGGTTAGCTTCATGAACAACAGAGCCAGGAAGGTGGAGAAACTTCAGGAGCAGATTTATTAAATGCAATGAAATAAATTCAAAAACTCTTTATTGTTTTTTTTTTTTTTTTTTACCCACAACCGAAAATGCTAGTTTTGCAGTTTAACAAGCAGTTTTCTGTCAATTTGTGCAGGATAATACTAATACTAAATACTACTGTATTTTTCCACCTATAAGTCACAGTTGTTGTTTTTTTGCATAATTTGCATGCCCTGCAACTTATACACTGAAGCAATAGATTTGTTATTTCTCCATATTTTTAAACCAATTTTTGGCTGAGATATGACCGTTTTCATTCATTCTGACTGAAAATATCGAACACTACCAATTTCAGCCACTAGATGGCACTCAAGTAGTATGGCATGCTATTATATCATGTAATAAGTAAAAATGGCTATTAATGACACAGTCAGCTTGCCTTAGAGGCCTCCATCCAGATCAGGGATCATGTCTGGAGCGACCGTCAATCAGCTTCATTTCACTGCGCCACCCCGGCGAAATGCAGCTGATTTGACCATCAACGTGCATTTATTAAGGAAAAGTTCAACTGAGACACACCTTTACTATAATGTTGAACAAACACATAATCATTTTAGGTTTTTATCTTGTTAAGTTTAGAAGAAATGCGCAGCATTCCTCCTTCCTGATTTCTTCCCTCTGCACGCTCCCGGAGCACCGAGGCAGCGAATACTTTTGAAAAACTGCTGATTTGACCGTTAAAGTGCATTTATTAAGGAAAAGTTAAGCTGAGACACACCTTTGCTATAAAATCGAGCAAACAAATAATTGTTTTTAAAGTGTTAATCTTGTTAAATCCTTGTTTAAGTCCTCCCGTGCACGCTCCCGCGGCCTCCATTTGGCAGCCAATCGATTTTTGGCACAACACCGGCTCACATTTCTGGGTGGTCAACGGTGACGCGTAACAAACACAACGTGGCAGCGGTGACGCATAATAGATGCAACTTATTTATGTTTCTTCCTACTTTATTAAACATATTTGGACTGATGCGACTTATACAGTGGTGCGATGTTTACGGCGGAAAATATGGTAATACAAGGAGCAAAACATGTTGATTACATTTAGCCACTTCACTTATCCAACCTTTAGGCTTACAGTGAGACCTTTCTCCAAAACAAATAAATAAATGAATAACTTGTCCAGCAAAAATACCTATTCTTTTTTTTCGTACACTTTAAATTCATGTTTAATTACGGTACTTCAAAGTGGTGTACTTAATTTTAAATTAGATAAAAAGACTCACATAAGCCTGCAGAGACTCAGTATGAACATTTTATTCCTACTTTTGGTCTTTCCTTTTGCCCTAAAAAGTAAAAATATACTGTAATTAAATGTGAAAAATTCATTATATATTTTTAGTTTTATAATATCACCCCAAATGGCCAGAAAAGCTTTCCTCCAATGACCTCTAAGTGGCCCATGGGCCATCAGTTGATAAGTAGGTTTTGCAGCTCCAGACGATTTAGTAATTCAATTCAATTCAGTTTATTTATATAAATTTATATATATAGTAAGCGAAGTGGCAGAAATGGCTCTTTCAATGAAAACGTTTGCAGACCCCTGACCTACAGAAACAGCTGAAGTGACTGAAAATAGGTCCAATGTGTCAAGGTCCATTAAAAAGCTGTTTGGAATCAAGACGCCTGACACTTTGGATGTATTTGTACATATTTACATTCAGACTTGTTAGTTAAAGTATGCAAAAGAAACAATGTAAATTAAAACAAAAATTAAAAGCTTGCTGGTCTTTTAAAAATATAACCAATGAAACAAATTCAGACAGAGATTTTCCGTCTTCTCTGCTTTATTTATGTTGAGTGCATACCCACATTTTAGAATAGCAATTCAATATATCTGGAAAACTACTGGACTCAACTCTTTCAAAATGCACCATTTGATAAAGTTCAGGATAATCTTTTAAAGTTAATTCAGTTATTTTAAACATGCAAAACTATAATTATGACCTTTAACATGTTTTTTAAAAGTCTAAGTGGACTATGTTCTCATAGAAGAATACAAGAATGCATAACCGCAAGATAAATATTTCTTTAGCTCAAGCACGTGACATCTAATTGTTTATTTTTTATTTATATAAATTTAGAAATATATGTCTGGAACAACGTCAAACAATAAAAATAATGTGACTCTTGGCTTGCACATGGGACTGGGATAGTTTTCAGACCCAGTCCCTGATAAGACTTTTAACTAAATAAATACATATTCAAACAAATAAAATGAAAATTTTTACAACTGCAAATACACATCTAAAATAAACAATAAAATTATTTCTACAATCAAATTTATACAAATAGGGCGAAGAGAAAACAAGAATAAAGTGGAAGAAAAATGTTTACTTTTTTACGTTTTTTTTTTTTTATCTCCTCGTTTTTTAACGCTTGCATGAGTCAGTCGAGAGGTTCCTAAAAGCTGATTAGCTGGTAAAATCAAACGTACCATCAATTATTTCATCCTTCACTTTGTGCAATTCACGAAACACCTCGTCCAAGATCTCCTATGGGAGCAGCAACACACACAAAAAAGAAATATCTGTTTGCATTAGACATACACGGAAAACAAACCTGAAAGTTTATGTTAAGGTAAATGTCCGAGTGAAGCAGCGTTCTGAGTTTCACCTCTGTGCAAACATGCAGAGGTTCAGTCTGGTGAGTTTTACCTGTTTCATCCTATCCAGGTCTAACGAGTCTGCGTCTCCACCACTCCCTGCAGGTCGTACCCTGCAGGATCAAAATAATAAACATAACTAGAGAAATTGCATTTCCTGCAAAAATGCAATGTGAGTGTCTATTGCTGAAGAACTTGCTGAAAAACAACTGAAATTAGCTAAAAACAGCTGAAATGTAGCTGAAATGGAAGAACGAGCCTAAATTAGCACAAGAAAGCAGAATGGACACATATTTACTGAACTAGACTTAAATAAACATAAATGAGCACAAAACTAGGAAATTAGCTAAAAAAAAAAAGTAGCAGTTGACCAAAAATAGCTGAAAAGTAGCTGTAAAAGGCAGAAAGAAGCTTAAACTATCAGAAGGAAATAGAAGGAGCTGAAATGAGCTAAAAAGAAGTGTGGAATTAGCTGAAAAAGATACATTTAAAACAAAACAGCTAAAGGGTAGCTGAAGTAGCAGGTGAAGCTGAAACTAGCAGGAAAAAGCTGAGAGGTGCATAACAAGCTGAAATGAGCAGAAATTAATTAATTAGGCTGAAATAGAAATATAGTAGGTAAAATGTAGAAAAAGCTAAAACTTGCAGACATAAGCTGAAAGGAGCATAACAAGTTGAAACTAGCCAAAATAAATGAGAAGAAGCACAACATAGATGTAGTTAACAGAAAGAATCTGAAAGGAGCACCCAAAAAAAGCTGGGAAAAAAAAACAAAACAGCAGAAATTAGCTGGGAAAAAAGCTTAAAATTGCACAAGGAAGCTGAAAGAAGCGGAAGCAGAACAAAATGTGAAAGGAGCAGTAAAAGGTCTAAAGATATGAAGGATGTAAAATGAGCTCAATTCATTTTCTATGAGAAAAAAAGTGGCAGAAAAGGCAAAAAAAATTTCACAAAGCTAAAGTTGCACCAAAACCAAAAGTCATAGCAGGGTAGTCCTGAAAGAGCTGAACGTTTTGATTTATGATTTGTTTGAATAGCACAAAAACTGTGGAACGAGAAAGATGCTGAAAAACACATGGAAGAAAAATGGATCCCAATGCTTCATAAACGTTCTGATGCGTTCCCGTTTCACTGAGGACTGAGCTGCAGAGCTTCAGCTCTTACCTTGAAACCATTGACCTGTCGGCGGAGTTAGCCCGGTCCCAGGGCTTCTTAGCACCATCTGGCAAACAGTTGGACAGAATAACGAGCAGTAAACCTGATGGTCTCCTGTGCATTATGTATGATCCTGACACGTGTTCATGTGCAGTTTTAGGTTCACCTGTTGAGTTCTGTCCACTTCGAGTGCTGGGGGACGGAGAGTTTGGATCGTCCTGGAGGAATACAAACAATCATCAACAATTTGCTCATCTCTACCTCGAGCACTTCATGAATGCTGTCAGCTCACTCACATTTTGTCCATCCTCGGGCTTCTCTGAAGCTGCTTTCCTTCTGGGGAGAAAGAAGAAGCCTCAAATAAGAACATGAAGTCAGTTTTAATAGAAACAGGTCCACAGTGACAGGGAGATGAACTCAAGAGTCACGATGATCAAGATATGAAGTCTAAACTAAGCTGAATGCAACAGCAGCAAGCCGAGGATTATTTTGCAGCTGGACGCTCTGACCTTCGAGCCAGGAGAGCGTTCATCTCCTCCATCAGTCCTCCACTCCCCCCACTCGTGCGGTTGGCCTCGTTTTTGGCGCCTGAAGGGCTCTCCTCAGGCTGAGGAGACAATCACGGTAGACCTGTGTAAGGTTTCATCCAGACCTCAAGGCAACAACAACAACAACAACAACAACAACATACGAAGCCTCGTACTCTTTGGACTCGTCGTAGTTTGGCTCCAGCGATCATCGCAGCGAGACCCGTGGGTGCAGGAGTCTCGTCCTCTTGGTTGCCTCCTCCTATAGGCAGGGGAGGAGGGAGGTGAGGTTGAGGAGCCCCCGCTGATGATGGCGGTGGGCCTGGTGGGGGTGGCGGAGGAGGAGGACCGCCCATGTTCACTGGTGGAGGTATTACTGGTGGGGCCACGGAGAGCACAGCAGGGTGGCCTGGGAAAGGAGAACCTGGACACAAACATGAAGAAAACAAAGAACTTTTACTTTGATGAGCTGCGTGAAGTTATGGAGGATTCAGCTTGTTGTTGTTTACGTTACAGCAGTCCCTAGCTACTTCACGGTTCGACTTTTGCGCACTCGTTCTATCGCGGTTTGTGGACTTAACAGTTTACGCTGAAGTGACTTATACGTTTTTTTTCTATATTCACAACGCAATATTTGACTGATGCTTTAAATTTTGAAAGACTGCAACAGCGAGTCCTCTCGTGTGCGCTCTCATCACTCAGCTGGTGCAGGAGGAAGAATGCTGGAGAGCTAGCAGCTTCAGCCACAATGGACGGATGGATGGTGCCGCACCGTCCAGGCGAAATGAAGCTGTTTTGACCATTACATAAACACATAATAAACAAGAAGGGTGAGCGGTGACGCACAATAAATGTGACTTATACATCAAAGCGACACATATATGTTGTTTTTTCCCTCTTCATGATGCTTTTTATGACTAATGCGACTTATACTTTGGAAACTACGGTAATTATGTTGTTAAAATTAGTGGGTTTAAGAGTTACATTGATTGTGGACTTTGTCACTGCAGGTTATGTCTGCAGATACCAACTGGGTCAGACCAGAACTGAGAGATTTTACTTTTTAGCTCGTGTTGATGTTCTGCAGAACCAGTACAGTACGGGTGATTACAGTTTATTACGGTAGCTAGCTACATATAAGTATGTTGTTAAAATGATGTAGGTTTAAGAGTTTAGAACATTGTAAGTAAGTAAAGTTTGTTTATAGAGCGCTTATCACAGACACAAAATCACAAAGCGCTGTGCAATAAAAAAAATCAACACTAAAATATACAAAGAATTAAACAAGCATAAGGACTACAAACAGTACAATAAAATCCTGACATCAAAGCCTGAGAGAATAAAAGTGTTTTCAGCTGCTTTTTAAAAAACCTCCACAGAGTCAGACAAACTGCTCCACGGCCTGGAGCCACTGACTGAAAGGCCCTGTCCCATTTAGTTTTCAGCCACGTACGTGGAACATCCAAGAGGTTCTGTGTCTGGGAACTAAGGCCACGAGCAGCAGAGTATTTGTTTAAAAGCTGACAAGCTGCACATCAGCTCAAGAACTTTAAAACAGATTCTAAACTCCACTGGGAGCCAGTGTAGTGAATATAGAACTGGAGTGATGGGACAGTATTTGCTGGATTTGGTGAGAAGTCTTAGCAGCTGCGTTCTGTATTGCTTGTAGACGTGACAGAAGACTTGTCCAGGCAGGTAAAAAGGACATTACAGTAGTCCAGACGCGATGACACAAAAAGCGTGAATCATTTTCTCGAGGTCAACTCTGGAGATCAAAGGTCATATTTTAGAAAAGTTTCTTAAATGAAAGAAACAGGAACAGGAAAAAGCCCTAATGTGTGAGTCAAAGCTGAATGATGAGTCAAATGTGACTCAATGTTTTACTTTTGATTTGGCTACTGGGCAAAAAGTGAAAATTTTCTGATTGATTTTTGGATGAAGGTGACTGGGAGCAGTCATCACAGTCTCCGTCTTATCGGTGTCTAAAAGCAAGAAGTTACTGGTGAGCCTGTCACTGAAACAGGACAAACATAGGACAAGGACAGCCAACTCATCCAGCTGGTGTGGTCTAGACAAAAAATACAATTGAATGTCATCAGCATAAATGTGATAGGAAACATCAGAAAATAATTGAATAATTCTAGCAAGTGGGATAATATAAAAGGAAATCAAAAGTAGACCCAGAACTGAGCCTTGTGGCACCCCGCAAGTTAAGGGGGCAAGTCAGAGGAGAACCTGTCTGTGTTGATGCAGAAAGTTTTGTGAGATAGGTATGAAGTGAGCCAGTCCAAAGCTGAGCCAGAACCTTCAGCCTGTTTAATAAGGTTGCGTGGTCAATGGGATCAAAGGCAGCACTAAGATCTAACAGGTCCAACACAGAGAATTTTCCTTCATGAGCAGCCATTAACAGATCGTTGTGGACTTTTACTACAGCAGTTTAAGTGGAATGGTGTTGTAGACAACAAGTAAGTGTGTGGGAAGGGTTTATAAAGCCTTAAAATATATATAAATACTAAAATAAATATAACATCGGGGGTCTGGAACATAACCCCTGCGATAAACGAGGGACTACAGTACATATCACATCATGGAGACCTCTGAGTGTCTCTACCTGAGTTGGAAGACCGTCGCTCCCGCTCCATTTGAGCCTGCATCTGCTGCTGCTGCTGCTGCTCCATCACTTGTCTGAAAGAAGCAGGAAGGAAACAGCTGCTCAGGTAGCAATCCTGAACTTCATACCCTTGATTGAATCACCAACAGACCCAGTTCAGACATGAACTGTGTCTCCTAATGACAGGCTGGTTATTCTGCTTCAAAGCTTCAAAACGTTACAAAAATGACAACTTTCTGAGCATCAGATAACATCAGGATAAAAGTTAAAACATGCATTTCTGTAGGAATTCACCTTTGTTTGTACCAGTTTAGATTTTTAAAATTATTAGAAGCATATCAAGAGGGAAAAAGCATTAATTGCCTTAATATAGAAACAAACAAAAAAGAAACAGGCGGACACTGAGCGACATCAATTTGTTCACTTGACTGTAAATCACAATCCTGCTTCTTTTTTTTTTTTTAAAGATCAACAAGTCTGTTAGACGTCTGGTTTACCTTCCATAACATGTCAGGAGCTAAAACTGGGAAGATTTGTGTTGTGGTCACAGAAAACTGAAACAACTGATGAAATAATAAAAAATAAAAAAATCAAGTTTGAAACAGTTGAAAAAGTATAGAAGCAAAATCCTGTAAACATAAAAAAACAAACTATTTAAAAATTAATTCAACAAACGTCAAATCTCTGTATATTATAAAATAGACATATGTATAAATTAAGTGTATTTAGATTTTTAACATAAAAATGAAAAAAATCAATAATCACATTATCATTAATAACCCAAGTTAAAAGAGAATCAGACGAAGCCAAAGTTTATTTGCATCCATCCATAAAAAACAAAAAGTAGCTCATAAAGGAAAAGTGAAATAAGAGAAAAACAAAAACGTACAAATTACACAATCCACATGATGAAATCTAACCATCCTCATATCCAAAGCACACGACATTACAACCCATAACTACTATAAACTTTTATTGAAACATGTATCTGTAGATGTTGTTCATCTTTGAGAATGTTGATTCAACCCCAACCACTAAAACACAACTATCTTTAACATTAGATCCTATTTAAAACATTAATAACTCTCATAAATTACATTTTCCTTTTAATCTAAAACAGCTTGTATTATTTATTTAAATGATTTAAATGATCTATACAGTTTTTAAATATAAAACATTTGTATAATTTAAAACTTTTCTTTGGGTGGGTTGTTGATGCACAGCGTCCATAAAGAAAACACCACAACCTTCATCACTCTCACTTCATCTCCAACCTTCTCCACTAACTTTTCCCATCGTTCCTGTTGCTCTCAGGACGGAGACAGCTGGTGGAGGAAGGAATCTTCCAGCTGTGAGTTGGACAGGAGAAATGCTGAGACAGCAGCCTCCCTGAGGTGACCCCACCTTGCTGTCACCGACAAACAGATCTAAGGTAACAGAGGCAGCAGAGGGCTTCTTCTTCTTCTCTGGAACTAGTTATCAGACATGTTGGACTGGAATCACAGCGAGCCTCCATTCCCATATGAAAAGAGGTTGCTCAAAAGTTCACCCACTGGAAATGATTCAGAGAAACGTCCCGAGCTCCTGAACGCAGCACAGATCCGTCACCAGCAAACGCTTCAGAAGAAGGCAGCAAACGTCACATCACGGCTGCAGAGCTCTAAATATAGCTGAGAGCTCTTTTCTCCCCATCGCACCGACTGCACGGCCGAGCTTTGATATATTTCTGTAGAGATGCCACTCACTGCTGTTCCAGAACATCTACTGTAAACTGTTGGTGAAGATTAACACAGATTACGCTCAGAGAATAATCAGCTACAATCATCGTCTTTAAGGTCCTGGTCTTGGCTTTAAAATCCAGAAGTAACGTCTAATTAATTATCACTAATTATTACTAACTAACTATTCTCCTTGAAAAATTGAACAAATATGGTATCAGAGGACCAGCATTACAGTGGGTATCTAGCTATTTGAAAAA
>JARVLU010000179.1:11375669-11386929 GCA_031762415.1 Simpsonichthys santanae | reverse complement strand
ATAATTTTGAGCAAACAATTAATTGTTTTTAAGTGTTAATCTTGTTAAATTCTTGTTAATGTCCTCCCGTGCACGCTCCCATGGCCACCATTTGGCAGCCAATGGATTGTTGGCACAACACTGGCTGATGTTTCCAGGTGGTCAGCGGTGACACATAATAGATGCGACTTATACTGCGAAGCGACATGTTTTTTTCTCTAATTTATTAGACTTTTTAGACTGATGTGACTTATACGAACGACGGTGCAACGTTTACGGTGGAAAGTACGGTAGTTGCTTTTTTACTGACAAACCATTAACGTTAAATGTCTTTACAAACTGTCCACAAGGCTGATTTGCTCTGTTTGGAGAAATGTGAAGTCTCCAAACAAAGAAAAGTCAACTTAACCTTTTTTAATTTTACATAATAAAAATCGACATGGTGTGTTTTTGTGAGTCACTTCTAAAGCAAACGGTCGTCCTGAACCCAGAGTGGCGTGGCCCTCATCATGTTACCTGCTGGTCCTGCAGTCTGACCCCCACCACCCTGAAGGTGTTGCTGGCAGTGCTGTGGTAGATGTTGATGCGGCTGAACCCCTGCTGCCCCGGCTTGATGGGAACCCACTTCTTGCTGGTGTCATCGTAGACCATAACCGAGGCCCGGGCCTGGCAGATGCTCTGTTCACTGAGAGAGAGAGCAGAGGAAGAAGATTAGACGTTACATGTGTCTTTCATCTCAAAGTCAGTTTATAATTTTGCCCAAAAAGAAGAAATTTGTAAGAAAATATAATACATGTAATAATCATTTTAACATCTAATTACACTTGAAGTGCCAAAAGTACAATGTATTTGTGTTACGAAGCAGCATAAATTTAAATTTTTACATTGTTCAAAGAATGAGCAGACGTCACATTAGAGCAATAATACACAGTAGATCCACTGCATCCATGTTAAAAATGTCTCTTACATTCAAGTTCAGGCCTTTAACATGGATGGATGCAACTCTGGGGGTTTGATGAGAAGGTCTGGACCCCAAGAAACATTTGATCAGTCTGACAATATTTATGACGCCTCAGACTTTAGTGGCTAATTAGGGTTCATGCAACACTTGCAGAAAGATGTAGACTTTAATAAAAAATAAATTATGCTGTCTATTAAACGTTGCTGCTACCAGTTGTGTAAAAATAAATCAAAGGCTGAGCAATAAAATAAGGTTTATTGTAGTTTTAAATTAAGATCAGCTTATGCTGAAAACACATGTTACAGCTCTTTTGGTCAAATAATAATAAATGTAATAACGTTACGCTCAATCTGCTGCTGCTCCCTTCAAACTAAAGTACCAAAATGTGAAAAAGAAATATAATATAAAACATATGATGTGATGATCCTGGGTTCTCTTGTTTTCTCGGTGTCTCCTCCAGTCATTGGTCATCCTCTCTCTTCCTCCGTCAGTTCCGTTCTCCAGTTCGTTCATCTCACACCTGTTCCTCGTATTCATCAGGCCCAGCTGTCATCAGTTTCTGCCTGTTTAACCTCTCAGTCATGCCTTTTCTTTCCCCTGATGGCTCTCTTGTCTCGTCGGTGGTGACTTCTTGGGTTTTATTATTTGCAGTCACGTCGGTCTTTTTGTTTTGATGTTGTTAAATACTGTCTTTTTTTAATTTAACCTTTATTTAAACAAGTTAGTCTCATTGAGTCACGAGGACTCATTTACATGAGAGACCTGTTTTAAACAGACAACATATAAAGTACAGTAAAATACAATTAAAATAAAAATAGTCTTATAAAACAATAAATCAAGGTGCCATATAAAAATATCAGTATCATATCAAATAAAATTCAAGTTCTTGTTCAGTGAGTCCTTATGAGTCTGCCTCCTCGGGTTCGATCTCAACCATGAATTATGACGTGAAGATGAATGAAAATGTGAGGAAAAAAACTGAACAACTACTCTTCTCTTCCTCTTAATCTAATAATCAGACACAAATTTAATCAAGCGCATGTCCTGCATCTGCTAGTGCTCCTAATGGGGCACAGTCAAAATGTGTGTGTGTTCAATATAAAATGAGGAAACAGGGATGCAGAAAAATCAAAGTGCCTGTATGAGATGATTTGTACGGGGGGGGGGCGTGAAAAAAAAAATTCAAATGGCAAATGAGATTAACCAGATTAACTAAAGGATTCCCATCTGTGTCTTTGCTTCCTTGCCAAGCTGAAATTAGTGGATCAGGCCTCAAGGCTGAGAGAAAGAGCTGTGTCAGAGGAGAGAAGGGAAAAAAATAATTGGAGAAGGATGTAAAATTCTTGCCTTTTAGAGCCATGTGTGTTACATATTGTGTAACATATAAAAATAATACATGGGACGACAGATAGAAGATCAAATGTTTGACATTATCTCCAGGCTTTCAACCACAAGGAAAAAGGTTTTCAACAGTGGAGGATACAGGAAACTGTTCCATAATGGCACATCTCAGAGTGATTTTTCTAACTTGGATACCTCATCAATTTTCACTATATTCTGTGAAATTAGTTTAATCAAGGCTTAGTGTCTTTCTGGTGGTAACCACTGACCACCGAGCTCCCAAAACCCACTCCTGTGGAGAAGGGTGCTGCCATAAGGTGCCTGGGTGGTGGAGGCCATGGAAGTTAAGGGACTGACGTGGATCATCATTTTAAAGACTTAACTTTTAACGTGAACCTATTACTGTGTTGTCAAAAGAAGAAAAATAACTTGATACAGTAGTAGAGGTCTATCCATCCATCCATCCATCCATCCATCCACCTATCCATCCATTCAAATGGATCCAAATGTGCAGCTGTCAGGTTTATTGATGCATCAGGTAAAAATACCGGAATAAGAAAGACCGTGGATGCTGATGAAATTGAATTAAAAATGAGATGACTGAAACACACAGAAGCAGAATCACAACTTAAAGTTTTAAATCCAAACATGCTACACTGCTACATAAAATAGAAGTTAAACTTTATTTTAATAATCAGGTTTTTTTTGCCTCTGAATGAGTGATTTTTAAAATAGTGTTTTTTTTAGAATATGTTATAGGCGATGACACGTTTCATTTCTTTTTGTTGAGGTGTAGACGTCGTTAAGTTTTAAACTGCATTCTCAGCAGCTGCAGCTAAAAATGGCACTGCAGTCGGAGCAGAAGCATGAATAAATGAGGTTCTGGTGCTAAGAGACTCGAGCAGACAGGCAGAAGTGAGCAGCTGAAGAAAAGCAGAACAAGATGAATCTATTCTGACTGACAGAGAGCACAAACACAAAATCGCACGTGCAGATCGCCTCGCATACGACTTCAGTACAGAAAATTAATCGTCTGCTGTGCAGAACGTGACTAAATGGGAAAAACTCCTGCAGAAATTCTCAAAGGGGCCCGTCAATGGAGCATGATTTTCTTTTCCTCATCTTGAATCAACATGACTCAGGGGACATTTAATGATCACTCACAGCTGCCGCCACACAAAACTTTATTGTCTAAAAGTGATTGTGTTATAGTTCATTTTACATTAGCTTTGGCGTCCATCTTGAATTTTTGCTAAGCATTCAGAATGTGTTGAGAGACTTCTCTCGGCTACTAGCGCACCAAGTTTTAGCTCGGTAAGTCTAAAAGTAACGGAGTTGCACACATTTTTGTGTTTTCAATTTCAGCAACTACCATGCAATATTTAACATTTTCACCAACAGTTTATGGCAACTTATTAAAGCAAGAACTAAAGATTGTTTTGGCAGCCAAAGCCAAAGCCAGCTACTGTTGCATCAAACTCATTAGCTCTCAGAACAACTGTTCATTTTGGTCTTTTCTGAGTTGGCTCTGGCATCCATGTTGAATCACATGGACACAAAATATTTGTGGAGGAATGTCCAATGACTATTTTCTTTCACATGCTCCAGTGTATACTGTATATATTAATACATTTTCAGCTTTTACAGGATATTAAGCATTCTCTCTTATTTCCTATGAAGCTGTATTTGGTGAATTGCGTTGCCATGACAAAATTAAATGCCTATAAAAGTAATAACACACATCCGAGGTGCATGGATTGCTTTCTATGATTTTCTTTTGATAATCTCCAATTAAAAGCTTATGAATTTATTATGAACTCAGACACTTCTGCACAATGATTCTTTTAATGTAATTGTTGAAGATCTGCAGACAACCAGTTGGTGCAATAATATGATCAAACCATGCAGGGACAGGCTGAACGACCTCGAAAGGCTCCAAATCAACAACAGAAAGGCCAAATTCCCAATAAAGCCTCTTGGTTTGTAATAATTCTGGCATTTTTCTACCTCTATAATAAAAAAACAACTTTATCTCATCCTTAGATGATTTAGTACACAATATCCTTGACAGTTCAGAGATGATAAAAAAAAAAATAAATAACACACACAGCTGAATGGTGTGCAGTCTGTAAATCTTAAATCCGTTTTAGTTTAAAACTGGTCCAGTTTTGATACTGCATCTATGATGAATATGTAAAAACAAGAGTTTTTTTTTTTTGGTTGTTGGCTCATACTGACTCAAACATGGTGTGTTGAAAAGAACAACCAAAGTCTACCATTTTTAAGGAAAGCTGAAAGCTAACTGATGAAAGCGCTCTCCTAAGAGACCAACGAAGCTTGATTTAAAGCGTTAATTATGTCAGCACAACACCAAACTGGTCTTCAAATCGATTTTAACTGAGTTTTGGGGAGAAAACACGTCAACAAGTCATTGTAATTGTGTTATGTTGAATTATTGTTAAAAGCATAACAAAATTAAACACACTAAAGTATTAAAGATGTTGTGCAAACTTGGAGGATGGGTTGCACAAAACTTGAGCTCAAATCCTACAAAAATGACTGTTAGAGCTATTTTTGTGATTAATAATTACAGTAATCCCTCACCTATCTCAGGGGTTATGTTCCAGATGAAAATCCGCAAAGAAGGGATGTTATATTTATTTTAGTATTTATTTAAGATTTTATAAACCTTTCCCACACTTTTGCAATGTTCTTAACAGTGTTCTAAACTCTCTAAATGCTCTAAAAGAGCACAGCAAAAGAGAGCAGACAGACTGATAATATGGTTACTGAGCCAATCAGCACCCAGGGGCGGACTGGCCATCGGGAGCACCGGGAAATTTCCTGGTGGCCTGGCCCGCTCAGTGATCGCCAAGGGGCTATCAAAGGCTCGGTTTGGGTCGTGTTTGATTATTTTAAATAAACAATCCATGCTGCTCATTCTAGTATCTGCCTCACCGAGGATCCCTGAGCAGGCCAGGCCACCGGGAAATGTCCCGGTGCGCCCGATGGCCAGACCGCCCCTCCCAGCAATCAACCAATTGTGTGTCATGTACAATCTGATTACTGGTACTTTCTGAGAGTTTTATCAAAGTCTACCCAGTGATTTGTGAAATATTTTGCTAACAGACAGGAAAATAAACCCTCACAAACCCAGACACAGACAATAATAAGGCTGCTGAAGGGTACTCAGAATAAGAAGGGCCAATTATTGTTCAAGTATGCAAATTAAATGATTTACTTTGTATCTTTCTGCACCACATGCATCCAGTTTAATTAGAGTTCAGTGTTTGTCTCCAAGCCTTCAGATGACAGATATAACACCACGCTCCCACCTGGTCTCATCACATTCATTCAGGCTAACCTGCAGAGTCAAAGCGTTCAGCTCCGCTCTCTATTTCTGGGGCCAGACTTCCTGTCTGCTGCAGTAAATTAACTCCTCCAGCATCATTCCCCTCATTTGAAACGAATAGTGTAATGATGAGCCGTCGGAGCGGAGGGATAAACTGTTGACTCACAGACACATGCAGAGCAGATTTTATTTAAAAAAAAAAATAATAATAAAAAGACAACCCTGGGGCATGAAACACAAGCAGCACTTTGATCTAGACTTCTGCTGATGAATTAGCAGAACAGGAAGAGGTGGAATTTCAATTCACACTAATTTCTCACATTTTCCTCTCATTTATTGCCTTGTGTGAAATTCTACTCATCTTTGAGCTCCTTCCAGGCTGAGACCATGTTTCGGTGCTTCAGCTCCAGACAGAAGACTTCTTCTGAATATACGAGTCATGATGCCTTTTAGTTTTGGAGAAGCGGTGTGTGTGTGCGACCTGCTGTCAGCTGGTGCAGCTTGGAGTGTTTGATTTGTCAGTCATGTCTCCGACAGTAATCCTCATTGTCAGATGGTTTTGTATCTGTGTTCCAGCCTCCACCCTGATAAAGCCTGGCTGCAGCTCGTACGCAGCACCACCCTGCAGACACTGTTACATCAAAGCTATTGTGATGCTCCACTTTCAGGGGCCTCGCTGCTCAAGGCAGCCACGCACGAACAACAAAGACAAATCTGCCGAAAATAGCCATGCACATGACTGTATGCAAATTCTTGTGCTCAGGCTCCACAGATTCATATCAATGCTCTTCTTCAGGTCTGTCAAAGACAGGGCAACTCATAGATTTTTACAACTGTCTTAAAAACTAAATTTAGGCGAAAGCACGTGTGTGAAGCTAACAGGTTGAGCAGAAATAGTGAGTGACAGCTGTACATTAGCAGCAGTGTTGCTAATTTGTGCTGATAGAGCAGTTATGCATAACCTGTATTGATACACATTAAAAACACAGCAGACAACTAAAAGAAGTACTTCTACTACAATGTTATTAAAGGAAAGCTAGAAGGACTGTAAAGAAAACTGTATGTTCATGCTTGGCAAGATTTGACATACCTTATCCAAAACAAGGCATGCCAGTTTGTTATGAGGTGCCATTTGTAAAGTTACACAGTCAAAAATTAACATCAATGTTGTGGTTTTATTTAACCTTTCATTAGAAAAAAAAATTTTTTTTTTCAGTCATATTTTCACCATGTTATTCATACATTTATAAATCATATACTGTAGTTCCAAACTAAATATTTAATTTACAAGCTAAATATTTAGTTTACAAACTAACTTGCAAGTTAAATATTTATTTAGCAAGCTAAATAGTTAGTTCCAGATTAAATATTGAGTTTACAAACTAAATGTTTGTGTCCAAGTAAATATTTAATTTACAAGCTAAATGTTTAGTTTACAAACTAACTTGCAAGTTAAATATTTATTTAGCAAGCTAAATAGTTAGTTCCAGACCAAATATTGAGTTTACAAAATAAATGTTTGTGTCCAAGTAAATGTTTAATTTACAAACTAAATATTTAACTTGCAAGTTAAATACAGTAGTTAGTTTGTAAATTAAATGTTCAGGTGCAAATTAAATATTTCATTTCCTAAATAAATATTTGATTTGCTAACTAAACAACTAAGCTCAGATCTAAATATTTATTTTCCAAACTAAACATTTAATTTCCAAAATAAATATTGAATTTGCTGCCTAAATATTTAGCTCTGACCTAAATATTTAACTTGCTAGCTAAATTTTTAGCTTTAAATATGTAGCTAATATGGAAATTCCAAAAAGTGTTAGTAGACTTTCAAAATAAAAGCTGAACCTCTACATTTACAGTACTGTACTCCTCTTGCCAAACCAACAAAAAACACTGGAGGTAGAAGAAGAAGAAGAGTTGCAGCTGGCCAGACTGAATCGCTTCAATTTTCTCTTATGTGCCATATTCTACTGTCATTCTTTTCCTCTGGACATGGGAAACGAGTTAGCAGAGACCATCGGATAAGCTGTTCTCACGACTACAGAGTATTTATTTATTTATTTATTTATTTATTTATTTCAACCTTTATTTAGACAGGTTAATCCCATTGAGTCTCAGAGACTCATTTACAAGAGAGACTTGAATTTTAACCAAGAGTGATGACAACAGTGGACAACATCGACAACAATGGACAATCATAAAGGATGCATACATCATCATTATTATTATTATTATTTTGATAGTCCACCCATGCTTTTCCGCAAGGAATTTACATATTCACTAAATATTTAGGTTTGAGCTACGTTAAGTATTTAGATTTTGCTATTTATATTTAGTTGTTTAGCTAGCAAGCTTAATAATTAACTAGCAAGTTCAATATTTAGGTCTGAACTAAATATTCAGTTAGCAAATTAAATATTTTGTCCTCCATCTGTTTCTTCACTTAACGAAACAGGTCCAGATGACATGATTTGACCATTTTTCTTGTATTCAACCAATGCACTGTGCAGCCAAGTTTTTGGTCATTTCTTTAGAAAAACACAATTTGTTTTGCGTGCACAGCTTTCAAAATCTGTTTACCAGGCTGTGCACATCATTTCAGCACCCTTCATTATACATGCCGTGTCCCACTTTGCGCCCACTTGGCATCTGCCCCCACGTTTATCATTTAATCTCCCAAAGCAACCTTTTGAATCAAGGAGAGGAATCATTGACTGTTAATTAATGATTCAAAATGATTCTCCCCCCTGCATTCATTGAGTCACATGACTTTTCTTTAAGACATAAAATAACTAATTACAACTAAACTTATGAGAAAAAAATTGTATCTGAACATACAGCAAGGAAAGAACTACATGAATCACCAAGAGTCAACACAAAATAAATGTTTTGGGGTGTATTTGTTTAAAACCAGAACAAAATCAATATTGTTCTATTTCGTGTAAGCTTCGCCCTTTAAAAGCTGTCGCTTATTGGGTTTACCCGTGCGCAGCGCGCCAAAACACTGAAAACTTCTAGTCCACGCCCACCTGTTGTGGGCCCCACCCGGTCCTACTATAAAACCGCATCAGGACCGGTGGTCAGCTCCCGTTTTTCTTCAGCCGACGCTAAGAACACGAGATTACTTCTAACTATGATTTCAACTAAGAAGACCATCAAACTTTGTCCAGTGTGCCAGATGGACTACATCCTGTCGTCGGACCCACACGCCATCTGCGAAAGTTGTCTGGGAGCGTCCACGCTCGACAAGCCTTACACCCGCGTTTCTCCTGCCCAGCCTGCAATTTTTTAACGGCTGAGGAGAAACAGCGCCGGTTAGAGCTCTTTCCCTCCGCGGAGGCAGAGTCTAACCCAGGGGGGACGTTTCGCTCAAGAATCTTCTGGACGAGCTGCTCGCAAACACGTCCCCCTTCATGGAGACAGCTGGCAGCCGTGGACTGACCTCTCTTTTTGGAGGTTTGGAACCGGCTTCGCCTTTTTGCGACGAAACAGAGAGCTAGCAGTCGTGCTCCAACCTGTCCTTTGGAAGGTGCGGAGCAGACACTGTCTTCCAACGGGGGAGCTGAAACAACTAGTGGCTGTGGGTCAGCCTGCCTGTCAGGAGGTCTGGACCCGGTACCGCCTCCACGCGCCGAAGCTGAGTCAATGGCTGCTTCCCCGAGCACCCAAGGGTCTCAAACCACTCTGCTCCACGTCCTCCCCGAAATCATCGGGAGGTCTGCGAGAGCCTGCGGTCTGGAGGTCCTTGAAGGAACAACTCACGCCGCGTCGTCCCTTTTGGCTGGAAGGTTTGCCGCCCAGCACAGCGGTCAACCGGACCCAGTCTGGCCTTGTTTCCCAGCCGTGTTCGCCCTACCTCAAGGCACAGCCAGCGACCCCCTGAAGCTGAGGGCTCCTGTCTCCTCGTACGTGCCCATCACTCCACCAGCCGTCAGTAACCAGCTCACCGCAACGCTGACGGACAAGATCCACCAGTGTTCGTTCCAGGTGGGTGCAGCAACAAACAACATCGGGAGACAAAGGGGGACAAAATCGGTCTGTCTAAGCAGATCTCACTTGTAAATGAGTCTTCTAGGCTCAATGCGATTTACCTATCTAAATAAAGGTTGAATGAATTTGACTTGAGTCTATCTAACAAGGTAAATATGAACCAAAACTTGTGTAATTGTGTTTTTAGGGTGCAGGTCTGCTAAAAGAGGTACACAACTACTGTACTTCTAAAAGTTACCATAAATTACCAGGCTGAGGCTACAAGTACCGTTGATCTATCACCACGGCTTAAACCTTTGTACCCCTAAACTATACAACTGGGTACTTTTATAATTGTGTGTGTGAGAGAGACCTCAGCTAAACTTCGGCTTATAACAGACATATGATAAACTGTGTTAAAGTGTTTTTATAGTCCAACTTCAAGGGAAAGTCATAATAATTTACTAACTTCACTTCTGCGCCTACTTAAGGAACAAAAAGCAAACAGGAAGTGTTTGCTCCACTTCTCCCTGTTGCTGGTGTAAAAATAAAACATTACTCTGCAGAAAAGTTCAGCGTATCTACAACTTGGTACAAGGCAATCATAAAGTAGGTTTGGAGCCCTTTTCTCTGTGAAACAAGGTAAAACTGGTTAATTCTACCAGAAACAGGAAGCAACGTTTTATAATTTTTTGGGGGGGAATTTTTAGACATTACTCTTCTGGTTCTGTCCCGAGACATAATTCATCGTGTTTACGTGGCATAGCTGACAGAATCTAAACTATGAGGGAAATTAATGAGCAGTCAGTCTGAGGTTTAAGTGTTCTGAAACATGAGGAGCAAGACGGAAAAATGTGAAGAGCAATAAAGCTCAGAGTGTGTCTGAGAAGACAGCAGACATTTTCACAGCCTGTCACTTCTAATGCAAACAGCTATAAAACAAACCAAGCAGATCAACTCAAGAAGTCTAAAAATAACCCTTTCTGGCTGATCCAGGTTGTGCGAATCAGAATGGGTACATTTTGCTGGTACGTTGAAAACCCTAAAACTTTGAGTTGTAACTTTTGGAAAAAGCTCAAATGTGACTCATCTCGTCTAATACGATGCTGCGCATTAAAACAGAGCAGGCATTGTTTTAACGTCATGTCAGTGGACATTGTGTTAAATTAGCTCCCTTTCTGGCCCTGTTTTTGTTTTTTTTCAGGCTTTTGTACAAGCCAGATTAATAAACTGTTCACTCTTTTAATTCAAGGGCCTAGCATTGCTTTGTACTGAAACAGGTGTTGGTCATAAAATTAGAACATCATGAAAAAGTTGATTTAGTTCAGTAATTCTATTCAAAAAGTGAAATGTTTATTTTAATTCATCACACACAGGCTGATATATTTCAAATGTTTATTTCTTTTAATGTTGATCATTTTAACTGACAACTAATGAAAACCCCAAATTCAGTATCTCAGAAAATTAGAATATTACTTAAAACAAAACAAAAAAAAGGTATTTTTAGAAATGTTGGCCAACTGAAAAGTATGAAGATGAAAAGTATGAACATATGCAGCGTTCAATATTTAGTTTGGGCTCCTTTTGCCTGGATTACTGCAGCAATGCAGCGTGGCATGGAGTCCATCAGTCTGTGGCACTGCTCAGGTGTT
>JARVLU010000179.1:11220516-11240078 GCA_031762415.1 Simpsonichthys santanae | reverse complement strand
CACATTTAGAATCATTAATACGGCCGTTCGAAGTTGTTTTACATTGAAAAAACGTGTTTAAAAAGACGTTTTCGATCACCGTTTTACTTCCGGTTTCGTTTACGGCCGAAAATCCGCGTTTACGACCGCCAGGGGGAGCTTTTCCAGTTTACGACCGAATCGGTATCCGACCGGGTCGTTGGAACGGATCTCGGTTGGGAACCGAGGACTACCTGTATATACAAATAAATCAAAGTCTATTTGGGATTTTGGACACTTTTTGTTTCCCGTCAGTTGAAAGGATGTTTGGTGATGCTGATTAAGAAAAGTTTACATGGTGAACAGAAAAATGTGCCCTTACTTCAAAATAAAGCTCATCGTCAGATGTATGGCAAGCCAATGTATCAAATAACAAAAGATAACCGTAATTCATTACTTTATTTAAAAAATTTAAGCTAATGAGAATGACATTTCTCCTATCCCCAAAAAGCTTTTAGATAGCTTAGACGTTGTTCTTGTCTCACCAGAACAAAGTTTATATCTGAATTAGTTCTGAGGAACTCGCACCGAGTTAGACTTTTATGTGAATAAACAACAACAAGCTACAAAAATAAGAACAAGTAAGGGAAATAGGGGGGGCCTGGTCTGTGTTTTGCCCAGGGCCCCAAAACTACTAAACACACCTCTGCACATCTTTTAGGTTTAGGCATAAATTTCTCCTGACCCTTGAGACAGTGTTTGAAAACTACATGCCCATTTTTGGAACCCACTAAATCATTTTCTGTTTTTATTATGTGCAAAACAGAAAACTACAAGTAAATAAATGAATAAGAACTCCTCTGGATAGTTCACACTTAGACAAACATGTTGAACTGTCCAGGGACGCGGTCATAAAATACATTTATTTAATGACACTATAAGTCTATTTATAAAATAAACTATAAGATTAAATTTTAGATCGGGGACTTCTGCTTATTCACCAGTCCTCCAAAATACAGTGAAATCACGTCACATCCATGTTCATCAACACGAGCAGTGATCAGTTGAGCAGTTTGAGCCCCAGATGTGCTCAGGCCCCTCACCCACATCTGCGCAGCCTCAGCGCTGCAGCTGATTGGATGAAAGCCTCAGTAAGCTCTCAGCTGATTGGTTCTCATGTCTCCATCGTGTCCTGACGGATGCTCGCAGCTGATTGGCTCTCAGGCGGGGAGGTGTGCGCGCACGCAGGTTTCCTCTCGCGGACACATTTTTAGTTTATACAACTAAAACCTCAAAGCGGTTGAGTCGTGAATTAACTGGTCGGGTTGTTTCGGACCCTGGCGTTACAGGTGTGCACGTGCTGCCTGGTTTCTGTGACGACGGCTCCCTTTTATCTGCAGGCAGCCTCCACGTGACGCAGAGTCAGGGATGGAGTCAAAACATGCAGCGATTCGCTGTTATTAGCTAAATAATTTGATAAATCTCAAAGGGATATTTAAACGCCACAGGTCTATGAATAAAACAGTTGACAGAACTTTAAAAAGTGCGTTTGTCCAAATATGTTTTTAATTATTTTTCGGGGCCAGAACCACAGCAGCCTGAGCTTCTGGCTAAAAACAGAGCGTCTTTCTTACCTCATCTTCCTCCGCGGTCCGACTGCTCAACTTCCTTCTGTTAAATAAAAAATAAAAAGGACCAGGATTCTCCTAAAACCAGTGACGAGGTGTGCAGATGCTGAATGTGGGAGAGATGATGGTCAAGGTGGGAGGGGGGCGCCACACGGTTGAATCCACAGTTTTCAGGTCTTCTGTTTGTGTGCGTCAGGCTGGTGGTTCGGTTCGGTCCATCTCAGAGGGCAGAGAGCCGCTTCAGGAGGGAGGAGAGGCCGGCCGGAGAGGAGGCTGCTGAGGAGCCATCTTTCCTGGCCTCCAACCGCTGGAAGGAGGAGGAGGAGGAGGAGAGGGGATACGACGTCTGAAATATTAATGTGGTTCTACAGCACCCTCTGTTGGCTGCTGGTGGAACTGCAGGCAGGCTCTTGACTTTGTAATGAGTTCCGATAAAAAATATACACGTTTGGTCCAGCATTTTATTTTAATTTGACATAATAATAGAACATATTCATTTCTAAGCTGATGTTGGAGTCCATTTTGAGCTGATTTGTACATATACCACCAGCTGTTTGTAATTTTCCTGAAGGTTAATTTTTTTGTGGGGGATTTAAAAAGTTTAACTAGAAAAAAAGTTTTGATGATGAAGAGTGCAACTTAGAAAACACACTCAATGTAATTTTGACTCAATCGCTTCATTTCCTACAGATGTGATGGCGTAATGTTAATCTTGGGTGAATTTAGATGGCTTTGCTTTGATCTCCACAGGAGGAGGATGCTGAAACTGATGTTGCTCATTCCATCACTCTCAACAAGCATTTGATGCCTCTGCTCTAAATATCATTGGAACATGTACATCATTGTATTCTGGACTACAGAGCTGCTTCTCCTCCAGAAACTGCTTCAGTCTGGAGCTAAAACGATTTGAGTCAGAATTCAATTTCACACGTGCACGTAGGGATTTCCACATTTTAATCCCTTGTGCAGAAAAAGCTGTTTGTTCTGAGGAAATCTCACAGAAAAGGAACTTTACAGTTTCCTCTGTCTGAGCCGGATGTTTGTCCATTCAAGCATTAAAAAATGAGTGTAAGAAGATAAAACTTGACAAGATTTTCAAAACGATGCTTCTTAAGTAGAGGCCAGTGATGTGATCTGGTTTAATGTCCACACTCTGAACCATTGAGAGGTTTGACAGAAACCAAGAGGTTACACAAGACCTTCACTCAGAGGAAACCGTTCAGTGCATCAGACGGTTTGCAGCAAGAAATAGTTGCTATCCATCCGTCCATTACTTTGTTTCTGAGTCATGGAGGTTATTGGTGCCCGTGTCCAACAATCACTGTGCGAGTCAGAGGACATCCTGGACAGGTCGCCAGTCCATCACAGGGACACATATGAGACAAAAATTCACTCTCACTCACACCTAGAGACAATTTAGAGTCGCCAATCAGCCGAACACGCATGTTTTTGGTCTGTGGGAGGAAACTGGACCCAGAAAGGTCCGCCGACCAGGATTTGATCAGGTGACCTTCTCTGTGAGGTTGCACGTCTACTAACTGAGCCACTTCACTGTGCATACGTTTAGATTAAATATACATTTACTCTCACTTAAAGCAGTTTTTTGTTCAAGCTCACAGCCATGACGTAACCAGTTTTTGAGAGTTTGTGTAAAAGTGTCCAGAGAAGTGCGTCACCGCCTGCACTTGACGTCTGGCCACTAGACGCGAAACTCTTGACACAGCAGGGGGAAAAAGACATTTAAGTTGTGGTTGTAGGTTTTTTTAATCGTTGCATTTTCTGAGGAGGTGGAAGCTCTGGTCAATCACACAAAAGACATGGACGTAAAGAGACGTGGAGGCAGATCAGGCTGTTTTCCTCTGAGCTCACAGACTTGGTGCTGAGCGACGGAACAAAAAGACATCAGAGAGTGACAACAACAACAACTATTCTCAAGAAGCTAAAAGGTGACTAAAACCTTTCCACTACTCCCAGACTAAGCAAACAAAACAAGTATCAAGAGCTCGAACACTTTCTTTTACATCAACAGTTGCAGGCTGACTTCAGAGTTTAAGATACTTCTGCTCGTAACAGATCATCTTTGTGTAACGTTTCTCGTCAGTAACATATCTGAAAGTACTGGCTGGGCGACTTGACGGGGCTTCTGTAGCTGGACGTGTCCTGCTGGGCGCTCGGGCTGGTTGTGGATTTCTGGAAGTTCAAGTTGAAGGACGTCGTGGGTTTCTTCACCGCCGGCTTTTTGCCCCGCTTCTTAAGATCGGGAGCACCCGTGGGGGCCCTGTCGGCGGGCACCGCAGACCCGACGGCCTCAGAAGACCCAGTCTTTCTTGCAAGGGGGCTCAGATAGATCTGCATAGTCACTAAGTGAAGCGGTGAAGGAGGACGTCAGGCAGGTGGAATGGTACAAAGTGTGGACGATTGGGGAGGGGTGGGGTTAGAGAAGAGGCGGGGGACACGAGTAATGTGAGATGTGAAGAAAAAAACAGGTCTCATGCACAAATTCTGTCAACTAAATATTAGAATATATGAATGTTACTGTCAGGGGTGAGGCCTACCTTTGCAGTGCGTCACACGCCTTGTCCCTGCACACAAACACACACACAGGAAATCATTTCACTCAGACAAGCTACTTAAAGTGTCCATTTGTGCAGCAGCCCTGTCACTTTGCATGTAATGCAGCCAGTCACACAATGAGAGGTGTGGTTGTCTCACCTGCGCCTCCTGCAGCCTCCTTGCTGCGTTTGGAGCCAAGATGAAGCAGCAAGAAGAAACGAGAGAGAGAGAATCAGAAGCTGGAGGGATGTTAAGCTTTTCTCTTCTAAAGGTTGAACATTGACACAAAATTCTTCTACAGAATGGCAGGACGGTGTTATTTCATCATGGGGACAGAAAATCAGTTTTAAACCAACACCCAACGCCAAAAACGCATGTTTTAATGTCCGGATCCGTGGTTTACGGTTGTTTTATGTGAAGATTTTTAAAGTTTTTGTGATTATTTAGTCTTTTTACTTTTTTTTTAATTTTGGACAACTCTTGCATTTCCTATTGTATCTTTGGGTCACCATTGACCCTGCTCCTGGGTCAGCCCCGCCCACTCACACCTGTTCTTCATATAATTGGTCTTGCCTGTTTCCTCGTCTCATCAGACCCAGTCCATTTATCCTCTCTGTCCCCTGCAGTCTGCGCTTCATGCCCTGTTTGTTCTTCTCTGTGTCACCTAGAGTTCATTTATTTATTTATTGTATATTTTTGCTGCAGTGCCAGCTTTTTGATGTGTACTGTCTGGTGACCATTAGATCGTTTAGTTTTCTAAATGTTCTTGTGTTGCTCCCTATTTCCGGATCTCCCTACAACGTGCAGCATCCACAGTAATTATCTGTCCAAACAAAAAAACACAAACAGGTTATAAAAAGGCACTGCCCCTCGCTACCTCACGGTTTGTTTTTCACGGACTTGCTCCATCGCGGTTTTTCATAATATGATTGAACATGACACACAACTGATTGATTGATGGATGAGCCGCAGGATCCGCATGGAATTCTTAATTTAAAATAAACGATTTAAAATTATCACCTGCTGCACCTCTGTGCAGCCCACAGCTGCAGAAAAAGCTTCCTCCTGCAGCTGATCAGCTGTTCTCAATGCAAAGTGGAGAAGTGGGCGTGGCCAAGAGCGCTTGCAAATGGCTGAGAGCAGCCGGAGGCAGGGAGCTGAAATCATGACGTTCTGTGCTCTTTTGGCCGATACGATTTTGTTTAATAAGCGACACTGTCAGGTGTTGTAAGGTCGTAATGCATCTTCCATTTTACAATATTATTTTATTGAAAAACTTACCCTTGAACAATATCCTATAACAATACAAACTTGTTTTAACTAGCCATGAGGTATAGTGCTCTTAAATGAAGTTCAAATAATTGTTGTTAAAACAAAACAAAACAAAAAAAATCAATAAAATCAGTTTCTCGTGCAAGTAGTTACGGCGAAGCGACTTATTTGTTTGTTTTTCCCACTTTATTAGACATTTTTGGACTGATGCAACTTATACGACGGTGCGACATGTACAGTGGAAAGTACGGTATTTGCATTGACATGTTTTAGTTTATCTAAAGACCTGCAAATGGTGCAAACAGTCTTGGTCGTCTGAGTAGTTCAAACAATTTTAATGGAGAATTACTTTAAAGCCAATTTATTTTATTTGATTTTAGACGTGATTTGATTTACAAAAGAGCGGGGGACGATTTTTAACATAAAACCGGTGTTTTGTTGTCGTTTGTAACTTGGGAGGAGTCACCTCCTTACCTTTCTGGAATCTTCTTACAGGCCGAGGCTGCAGAGTTGAGTCGTGTTCTAGTGCCGTCCTTCACGCTGCCCGAGGGGCTCCTCGCACCGCTGAAAACAAGAAATAAGCACAGAAAGACTAAAAGGAAAAGAACGACATGAGATGACGGAAAAATAAAGAATACAGAGTGGAGAAAAGAGAGGACGGAGAGAAGAGCTGCTCCGCTAGTTGCACGTCTTGCGTCATCATGTCAGCCTAAAGTTACAGCTACAACGTCACGGAGACATGATCATGCTCATCTCACTTGAAATGTAGTGAAGAGGATGAGGTGACTGCTTTGAGTTTAAAGGACATGTTAGCTGGTGGAAGAATGAGATGAGAAGCTAATTAACACATTTCCTCATTAATATTTTCTGTTCCAGCTGTCTGCCTGCAGAAATACATTGAAACACATAAAGACCTGTATGAAATGTTAATGGAATTGCCCACTAATGCATGTTAATCCTAATCCTAAAACATATACCCCCTTGTTGTAGTTTATCTTATTTTTTCATCCTTTTTTTTTTTCATATTGAATCTGCCTCTGCTATGTCCTTTTTAGAGTTACACTATTGTGAATTGCCATATTTGTTTTTTACTTGTTTTTGCTCAATAAAGTTTTCTTTAAAAGAAAAAAGAAGCTGTCTGCCTGTGGACTGAGCGACGCACCTGCGCGGTGGCGTCGGGCTGTAGTTCCTGGTGGTGGAGCCCGAGGAGCTCTTCTTCAGAGAAGCAACACTGGAGGTCATGATGGGAGGTCTGGAGGGCAGAGCCAGAGACACGGGCCGGGCTGCGGGAACACACACACACACAAATATGACGAAAACAATGAAGTCCGGTGACCATTGTTTCGATTTTGCTTCTAAAATGTGAGAATTTACTTCAAAGTTCATTTGCCAATCAGAAGGAGACGCACCGTTAAGGCTCAACTTCATGCGTAAAGTTAAGAAGAGTTTTATTTTTCACGTGTTAGAAATCAAACAGTCTCCGTCTCCACTTCCGTCTTCTACCACTTAACGGAGTTCGTGTCACGGAGGCAACGGGTCCAGGAGAAAAACCCAGACCCTCTCCCGAGTGACACTTTCTGCACAGTCCCTCCAGTGAGTTCCTCTTCCCAGTGGGAAAACCTCTATGGTTGACTCCTTTCAAGGTGAAGGAGCAGCACCTCTACACTGAGCTCCCCACCCAGATGACGAAACTCTTCCCCCGGTCTCTAAGGTGACCCTGATCACCTACGAAGGAAGCTCATTTCAGCTGCTTGTATTCAGGATCTTGTTGTTTGGGTCAAGATTCAAACCAGGTGAGGAACTTAGACCAGTAAACCAGGAGCTCTCTTTTGACTCAGCTCTTCCTTCACCACGACCGACCGCAGCAACGCCCTCATTACTGAGGGCGAGGCCCGACCCATCGATCCATCTCCCACCCCATCAGTCAGAAACGAGACGCTCAGACACTTGAACTTCTCCACCAAGCAACGTTTTAAAACATTTGCTTGCTGCACGTTCTTCATTCAGCTCAACTGTCGTACCAAACGCAGCGGTGAAGGTAATTTAAAAACCTGCAGTGGGTTTTGATCTTTGTCATAAACACCACGCTGTCAACAACCAAGTGTTTTCTCCTCCCTGCAGAACTCACTGCAGTTTAAACGCCCATGTCTTCTGTCGGGCTGCTCATCCACCCCACGTCCATAACGCCTGCTTTGTAGCCGAGTCCAAACTGAACACAGTGTGATACTGTGTTGTACTTACCATTATTTCATATAAATACATGTTAAATTATAAGTATTTAAGAAGAAGTAACTATTATTAACAGAGTCAAATCAATGTAAGGAAGTAAGTTCATTTGTTTCTAAATCGATTGATTTATTGCAGATTTTATATTAAAAAAAACACAAACCAATGTTAAAATCAGGCGTTTAAAATTACTACACGGTCCTTAATTGTTCCATTTTCTCCTAAATTAAAAGGCAAAGCTCGAGTCTTTTCTACCTGAAAACATCTGTATTTGTGCTCACTCTTGGCCAATAGTTTGGGACATTTCTAGCAAAGTTTGAGCTGCAGTCTTGACCTCTGACCTGCAAACAGATTTAGCATTTATGGAGGAAACCAGAGCTAAAACAATAACCCAAGATGACAGAAGTCTTGCAGGAAAATGAGAAATAAGGAAACCTAGAGAAATTGCATTCTCTGCAAAAATGCAGAGTGACTGCTCATTGTTGAAGAACTTGCTGAAAAAGAGCTAAAGGTAGCTAAAATAAAAAAATTAGCAGAAGAAAGCAAAATAACACATATTTACTGAATTAGGTTCAATAAAGCAGAAATGAGCACAAAAATTTGAAAATTTTCTAAAAAAAATTAAAAAAAAAAGCTGAAATTAGCAACAAAAACACAGCTGAAAAGTAGCTGAAAATGAAGAACAAAGCTTAAACTACCATAAAGAAGCGGACAGAGCTGAAATGAGCTAAAATGTGGAATTAGCTGAAAAGCCAATATTGGCATAAAAACAACTAAATAGTAGCTTAAATAGCAGAAAACAGCTGAAATTAGCATAACAACACTAATTAGGCTGAAAATAGCAGAAATTACCATACAAAACTTGAATTTATCTAAAAACAGCTGAAATTAGCTAAGAAATGCTAAAGGTAGCTGAAAATGTAGAGCTTAAGTTAGCAGAAGAAAGCAGAAAGAACACTTTTGCCCAATTAGGCTGAAAGAAGCAGAAATGAGCACAATAATGGAAACTATCTGAAAAAAGCTGAAATTAGCAACAACAACAAAAAAACTTGCTGAAAAGTAGCTTTAAAAAGCATAAGTACGCTTAAATTACCAGAAGGAAGTAGAGAGAGCACATTTATGCTGAATTAGGGTGAAAAAAGTTTAAATGAGTGCAAAAAATATGGAATTGGAATTAAAAAGCTGAAGTCAGTTTAAAACTGCTAAATAGTAGCTGAATTGTCCGAAAAAGCTTCAATTTGCCGAAATAAGCTGAAAGGAGCGTAACAAGCTGAAATAAACAGAGAAGTTAAAGAAGCACAAAAATGTTGTAGTTAGCAGAAAGAATCTGAAAGGAGCACAAAACAGCTAAAACAAAAAGCTGAAAGTAGCTGAAAAAAATTATTTTGCAGAAGGAAGCTGAAAAGAGCTGAAGCAGAACAAAATGTGAAAGGAGCAATAAAAGGTTGTAATCTAAAGATTTGAAGGATATAAAATGAGCTCAAGTCATTTTCTAGGAGGAAATAAATGGCAGAAAAGGCTAAATAATCCAAAAAGCTAAAGGTGCACCAATACCAAAAGTCATAGCAGGATTGTCCTGAAAGAGCTGAATGTTTTGATATTTGTTGAAACAACACAGATTGTGGAACAAGAAAAACATACTGAAGTAAAAAGGATCACAATAGAGTGACTGCTTCACAAACATGGACACAATAAAATGGTTTCAAATCCAAACAGCAGCAGTTCTTTCACATGAAGACGAAACACTTGGTGTGTCACACCTGAAGACATGCAAACCAGCTGAAGTCAGTTCTTCGCTCACCTTTTGCTCCCGGCGTTCTCCTGCCGCCTGCAGCAGCTGCCTGGTTCTCCTTGGAGATGCTGAGCCTCTGGAGGACGTCGGCCAGCGTCATCTTCAGCAGCTGGATTTCATCCTCCTGCATCTGCATCCTCTGCTCCAGGTAGGTGAGCCGGTCGGCCACATCCAGGCCGCTGTTCGCCGAGCTGCGGTCGTCTGGAGGAGGAGGACGTTCAGAAGGTGAACACAAAGGCTTGTAGGACGAAACACAGACCGCTAGGAGATCAGAGTGTGCTCAGGAGGGGAGAGGCCACAGACAGATTATCCTGCCTCTCCACAATATTACATAAAGACAGTGACGAGCTGCTGGGACACAGACCAGAAGAAGAAGGTGAGCATCAAACAAAGACCAAAAGAACAACTGTTCTTTACTCCACACGACCTCTGACCACAGATAAACCTCTAAAATCCACTGGTGTCAGAATAAATCTACACAACGAGGTCAGAGCCCAGCTGGACTCAGAACATCCTCCACGTTCATCAGACAGCAGCGTGGAGACGAGAACGTTAAATCTCTGGGGTCATGTGTTTGGTTCTGCCAGCAGAACCAAGCGGGTCAGGACTGGTACCATGTGAGCTGCTGGAGTGACCAGACGTCTTCCTCCTCCTCTTCTCCTCTCGAGAGCAGATTCTTTCACTCCTCTGTGGGCAACCTCGCTGCTCCCCTTCCATCTCAGCTGCAGGTGCAGTGGGGTGGTCCACTAAGATCTCATCCCTTCCTCAGAACCACAGAGGTTCTGCTTCCAGGTCCAAACGGTGCCCGAGCAGGACGAGGGGCTGCTGCTCTGATGTCTGTGGACTGACACTCACACGGGTGCGTTTTCAGAGCTTTAAGCCTTTTTGTGTAGTGTGTGTGTGTGTTCGTGTGTGTGTGTGGGGGGGGGGGGGATGTGGGGGTGGGGCTGATGATGCTTAAAAAATAAAGGAAGTCACCCAGTTCAGCCTGAATTGTCTCAGCACATGTGCATGTGTGTGTGTGTGTGTACAGTACAATGTTAATCCCAATCCGACTGGTAATCTCTGTGACTCCGCCCACACACATAAACCCATGTCCCTGTATAAAGATGGAGCTGAACTTCCTGTTTGCTCCACCTGTGGTTCTGCTTCAGATCAGATGGAACGAGGAAATAAAATATAAAAAACATGCAAGCGTTTGACTGACACGCTGAACTTAAACACCTCACACATTGTCACCTGGAGAGACCACCATGACAGATCCAGTGTCATCTCCATGGCAACGGGAAGACACTACAGTCTCTAACTCATGTTGTCCTCACAGGCATGTTTACAACTGACTTCATGAAGACTCCAGTTGTTGTTTCAGCTGAACAAAACTTCTCTTTCAGAAAGTTGAGAGAAATCAGCTGAAGTCGGAGCTGTAAACACCGACGCAGATTATTTAGTTTCAACTGGATTAAAAACATGCATTAGCTTAATGAGATGGCGACTCAGCTGCTGCAGATCAGGTGGGTTTAGAGGAGCTGAAGTTTTTAGTCTTACCTGAACTTTTAGCAGTTTATAGAAAAACATTCACTGAAGTTTCTTGTCATCTTTAAAGGTGGTCTGGATCAGGTCCTAGAAGGTTAAAGGTGGTCTTGATCAGGTCCTAGAAGGTTAAAGGTGGTCTGGATCAGGTCCTAGAAGGTTAAAGGTGGTCTGGATCAGGTCCTAGAAGGTTAAAGGTGGTCTGGATCAGGAGTTTTTTAGGCTTTCTGAGAGTCCTCTCTGGTTTTCTTTGGCTGTTTGTTCACTTACTTTCTGTTCTGTGATTTCTTCGGTCACAACAGCTTATTGATGTTTTTGTTTAAATAAATGGAACAAGTGGAGGACAAAAGATGAAGTATCAGATTTAAAAGAAAAACTCATTTTAATCAGATGAAAAGTATTTTAAGGTCATTTCTAACATAGAGAATCTGCATTTCCTGCTAAAATGCAGTGTGAATGCTTATTGCTGAAGAACTTGCTGAAAAACAGCTGACATTTGTTTAAAAAAACAGTGAATTGTAGCTGAACTGGAAGAACAAGACTAAATTAGCAAAAGAAAGCAGAAAGAACATGTTTTTACTGAATTAGGTCTAAAAAAGTAGAAAGAGCACAAAAATAGGGAATTATCTTAAAAAAGAGCTGAAATTTGCAACAACAAAAAAAAGTTGAAAAGTAGCTGAAAAGGCAGAAAATAGGAGGTGGAAAGAGATGAAATGTGAATAAATATTTGGAATTAGCTGAAAAAGCTAAAATACAACAGCAAAAAGTAGCTGAAAAAGTAGATAAAACTTCAAACTGCATAGATAAGATGAAATTAGCGGAAAGACGCCATAAGTAAATGTAAAGACGTTAATAGACTGATAGTAACTGAAATCACCACAAAAAACTTGAATTAATCTGAAAACGGATGAAATTAGCATAACAAAGCAGAAAGAACACATTTGCCCAATTAGGTTGGAAAAAAGCAGAAATGAGCACAAAAAATTACAATTACTGCATGGGGGGGAAGCTGAAATTGACAAAACAACAGCTGAAATGTAGCTAAACAAGCAGAAAGAAGATTAAATGACACAACAAAACTGTAGCAAACACATTTTTGTTGAATTAGGCTGAAAAATGTTGAAATGTGTGCAAAAAATGTGGAATTAGCCGAAAATGCTAAAATTAGCATTAAAAACAGCTAAATACTGGTTGAAATATCAGGAAAAGCTGAAACTAATAGAAAACTGGAACAAATTATGATAAATAATTATCTACAACTTGTTTGCACACCTGGAATCTGATTTACTTCCCATGAGTTAAAACACGTTGAAGTTAAAAAGTTGAATTACTTTAACAAAAATGTCTGTTTTCCTGAGATGGTTAAAATTAATCAATCTGAGCTGACAATCTCTGTCAGTGTTTTTTTTTTTTTTTTAACACACTTTACTGCAGTTTTTTTGAAGCACTGTGTCCGTGTTTGTCTGTCTGTTAGCAAATATCCCATAACCCACTGCACTGATTTTATTGAAACTCACAGAAAGTGATCATTAGATGTTCATCTAAAACTGATGAACTCTTGGAGGTGAATTGATTCAAGATGGCCACTGCAGCTTGCCAACATTAGCAAACACAAAAATAACTATAACGCAGGCAGGTTTGCAGATGTTTGGCTAATGTTTGGTGTGGGAGGAGTTGAAAGTCATCCCCAACACAAACACTGACTGCAAAAGAAAAAAATAATACAAATAAAAATATTGAAAACTTTGGCATTAACTGTTGAAGTTTTCTTTGTCTGTTGTCAAAATATTCCAGAAAACACTGGTTGGATTTTAATGAAACTCACAAATAATAATCATTAGGTGTTCATCTACTGATGAACTCCACCTGAGTCAAGATGATGAGTACTATAGTTCATTATTTCTTATCTGGCAACCCAACTGCATGGAAACTGTATTGTTTTCGTGTAAACCCTCTTTTTTTATTTATTTGTTATTACTCCCAATAACCATTGATAAAAACACTAACATTTCCAGAGGTTGTTCTCATGTAAACAGGGCTTTAACAGCAAACCTAAAAATGTCTTTAACTCAGTCACTTAGATGTTGTCAGAATCTGGTGTGGTAGCAGCTGAGAGTCATCTCCAACACATGTTCTGAGTGCTAACAGATTACATGAGCTCTTTGTTTCAAAATATGTCATGCAAGACAACAGGCGATGTGCATTCCCTCATGAAATTCTAATTTTATTGTTTTAGTTTTTGTAAAATGATTAAAACTTACAGCTAAATAGTGAAAAAGGGTCTCAGCTCCAGACAGAATAATCTCACTGTTTAACTTCTTAAATATTTACAAATGACTCCACCACTGGCTCCTACACCTTGAGCAACACAATGAATGGTTCTGCTATGGAGTGCTGTTTGTAAAGTTACACAGTCAAAAATTAACTGCGATATTTTGGTTTATTTAGTCTTTCATAAGAAAAAAAATAATTTTTTTCAAAGTCATGTTTTCAACAAGTTAGTCATACATTTATAAATATCATAGTTCCAAATTAAATATTTAAATTACAGTACAAGCTAAATATGTACTGTAGTTTACAAACTAAATACTTAACTTGCAAATTAAATAACTAACTAGTTAGGTGTCATTCTGCTACCTTTCATTTTATATTTTGTATTTTTATCATTTATGGGACTTTTTATGAATAAACTTTTAAAATGAAAACAAAAATAGGTGTAAATTAAATATTTAATTTCCAAACTAAATATTTAGTTTACAAACTAAATGCTTAACTTGCCAGTTAAATATTTAGTTAATAAACTAAATATTTATGTGTAAATTAAAAATTTACTTTCCAAGCTAAATATTTATTTTTAAAACTAAACATTTAATTTCCAAACTAAATATTTAATTTAAATACTAAATACTGGACTTGTATGGTAAATATTTATTTATCAAACTAAATATTTAGCTTGTAAATTAAATATTTAATTTACAAGCTAAATATTTATTTTCAAAACTAAACATTTAATGTCCAAGCTAAATATTTAGTTTACAAACTAAACACTTAACTTGCAAGTTGTGTTTAGTTAGTAGACTAAATATTTAGGTGTACATTAAATATTTAATTTACAAGCTAAATATTTAGGTCACAGCTAAACATTTAGTTAGCAAATTAAATAATTATTTTTGGACATTAAATGTTTAGCTTGGAAAATAAATATTTATGTCTGAGCTAATTAGCAAATTAAATACAGTAATTAGTTTGGGAATTAAATGTTTATCTTATAAATGAAATTTTTGGTTTGGAAATTGAATATTTGGTTTGGACAATAAATATTTGGTTTGCAAATTAAATGTTTAGTTTTGAAAATACAGTAATTTATTTAGCTTGGAAATTAAATATTTAATCTACACCTAAATATTTAGTTCACTAAGTAAATATTTAACACGCGTTAAGCATTTAGTTTGTAAATTAAATATTTAGTTTGGAACTATGACCTTTATAAATATATGAATAACATGGTGAAAATATGACTTTGAAAATTAACTTTACAAACAGCACCCCATATCCGCTGAGTCTGACAAATAACAACAATATTAATAATATTATTGATAACAATAAAGCTCCTGTTTGACACCTGCAGGATGTCTTCATAAACCTGCACACAGGACGTGCTTCTCTGTAGAAACTGGAGTTTTCCTCATCTGCAGCTACTTTTAGTTCAGTTATTTGAGCTTTTAGCAGTAATCTGCCTCTCACAGACACGGGTGATTCGGCGTGGGCTCGTGATCTTCTGCCTCTGTTGCCCGTGACTCCATCCTCGTGCCACCTCCACATGCTCCATATGGGATTGGGATTAGAATAGCACATAATCCTGGTGCTGGAGGGGAAGAATTAGCAAACCCAGAGCTGCAGCTTCAGCTGCATGAAGAGTCAGCAGGCTGCAACGTGCATTGAGTTTAGGAATTCAAAATCTGGTGTTGGGTTTTAAAACATAAATAGGAATATTTGACATAAAGATGCTTTAATCTCTGAATTTTAAAGTTTTATTAACCTAAAACACACAAAAAAGATGATCTCATGTTAACAAATGATGTGAAGCCACAACAAAAACATTTTGTAATACATCACAAGACGTCACACACAGAGTAGGTGTTGTGAATGACTCGGCTACCACAACAAAAATTAGCCCACTAAAACTGACTTGAGTTTTGGACATGTTTGTGTTTGCTGTGGCAGCCATCTTGAATTGTCTCAACTCCAAAAGTGAATCAGTTGTAAGTGTACATCCACTTATTTCCTTCTGAGAGTTTCACTGACATCCATGAAGTGGTTCACGAGATATTTTGCTAACAGACAACAGGGTTGCCTCTTACTATTAAAGCAAACTTTTAAAGCAAATATCCAGAGCAAGTGCAACTCTTAGTATATGTTGAGAATTATTCTCAGCTACTAGCAAAACTTTATCCATTTGTCAAATTAACTGAACTATAATAATTTATGTGTTTTCTAAATTCAGTTGGCTGTGACGGCCACCTGAAATTGGATTGACTCCAAAAGTTAAGCATTCATAGAGGTGAAATAAATTATAATTTCCTGAAAATTTAATTAAAACCAGTCCTGTGGTTCATGAGATATTTTGCTAACAGACACACAAACACAGACAAGGGCTCCAGAAAAAACATTATTGCCCATCTTTTGGCTGCATGTGATAATAACCTTTTTTATTCATGCTATGAACAAAATAATTTAATATAACAGTTGATTTGTGTAGTCCACATCACTGTAAATAACATTTCAGATACTTTTTAAAAATATTGTCACAGTTAAAAAAAAAAATCCTCTGAGTCTTTTTGACAGTTTGAACCAAAGATGATGTCAAACTCCAGCTGCCTCCAACACCTCGTCCAGGTTTACCTGTCATGAAGTCAGTGTCCGGCACCGACAGCGAGTCACTGAGAAAGCTCCCCTTCAGCGAGGGTCTCCTCTGCAGGGTCTCCTCCATGTCCACGCCGTGGTCCAGCAGCTCCTCCATGACCCTGATGGACCAAGTCCTCCTGATCCTGGGAGTTCTCCCAGGACTTCACCTTCCCCTGCTCCAGCTGTCCCCTCCCTCTCCTGATGTCCTGTGAGGAGGGTGATGTCACTCACAGGACAGATTAGGGACACCGTAATCCTGCTGAAGCCGCGGGGGAGGACGAGACGACCGAGGGAGACTCTGTTTCTCCTCGTGAGCCGACAAGTTCAGCAGGGAAGAGAGAAAAACTTTCATTAACAGAAGGAGGCGTTCAGTGACTCCTCCTGACGTGCTCGGAGAAGAAAACACACTCTGGCTGAAGAAACAGCTGGATTTGAAGTGGTGTGAAAAGCTGCACATGGTCTCCAGAAGAGCTGAGGTCCACAGTTCTTCTGGGAGGACGAGGAGGTGCTGGGATTAGAGAGCAGGACTTGATTAATTACAGGAGGACAATAAGCCGGATGTGGTGATTATTAGATCAGCAGTTTGTGGGGTTGGTTCTGATGGAGCAGGTGTCTCTGTCTGCTGATCGGTCAAAAGACCTTCTGGTCCCACGGAGACAACCTCCTCAGAGTCTTCAGCAAGGAAGAGGAACAACGCTGAGCACAGTGTTTTTATGTGGGACCTTGGCAAAACATCCCAGGAACCACCTGATGAATTTGAACTAAACGTCCCCTCAGACAGAGATTAAACAAAGAAAAAGCCTTGTGGAGGTGATCTGTTTCAAAATGGCTGCCACGGCCTGCTAACTTTAAAACAAATGGTGACAACTGTCGTTTTTACAGATGTTGAGCTCAAATTTGGGGTGGCAGTAGGTGAGGCTGACCCCCAGCTCACTTTCAGAATCAGAATCAGCTTTATCATCATTGCACCGAGATACAGCGAGAACATGTATACCGTATGTACGGTCGTCCAAAAGATGGGCGGTGTGCACGTAGCTGCTGCTACGATAGCGCGGCCTTCTTATCCTTCTCAGAATACGTTTAGATAGAAAAGGGGAAAAAGCGATTTAAGACATCTAAAAAAAAACTCTTCTAGAAAGCACATGAACACGTTACATATGCATTTGATGACGAGGTGGTCCATGAAGTCCAGACAGACCGTAGTCCTGATAAGATGTGTGTCAGCCGGCACAGTTCTGAGAAGTCTGCACAGAAGTTCTTGGGGTGGGTCGATATGGATGAAGCTTTTTTGTAGTTTACACATTTCAGGGGAAATTGATATGTATTGGAATGAATTGGAAACTGATGTTAAAGAAGCTAAATCAATGCCTATATTTAAAAGAGTGGTCAAGGATAAATTGTTGAAAAAATATCTGAAATGAGTTTAATAATAATTCTTTGTGATTAAGGAAATTAATGAGTTGTTCATTTTTTTGGTATTTAAAGGAAGTTGTTTGTTTGAATTGTTTATCAGAGAATAAGGGGCAGATATAAGATTTTTTTTTTCTTCATCTGCCACCTTTCATTTTGCATTTTGCTTTTTTCTCTTGTTATCTGTATGTTAATTGTTTTGTGTTTTTTTTACGAAATGAATGAATAAATAAATAAATAAATAAATAAATAAATAAATAAATGTCAGCCTGTTTTCGAGGCCAACCAGGGGAGTCAGATTCAGATAAGCCACATGTGTTGATTTTCTTCAGGCAGACAGATGTTTTTTTTATTTTTTTTTAATCAGCCTTGAGTTTTACTGGAACTTTCAAGATCCAAAATGGCCAGATCAGGGTGCATTCTACTGGCTCGTGCTTATGAGCCCCTCCAGGGTCGTTTCCAACATGCTGGCGAGTCTCAAAGCCGCAGGTGCTGCGATTCTCACAAATCACCTCCATCTTACGGTTTATCTCGTAAATCAGCTGATTTTGAGTACTCGAAGCACGGACCCAACCTTCACAAGGCAGGCAGCTTGACGAGGTCCAAATCAGCTGCAGCCGTCTTCTTGTATGTTGATAGACCAGGAACCAGCCAATTCCAAAAAGCAGCAAACCTGTTCTCATAAATCCAGTTGTCTTCAGCGTCCTCCTGAGATTCTCAGCAGAACATGAGGGCTCTCCAGGACTCTGTCGCTTTGTTGAAAAAAAAAAAAATGTTGATTGCATTGAAAGTCCAGTTGATCAGATCCATCACAGTAGTTTTAGTTTTGGAAGACGTGTAAAATAGGAGCTCCGATACACAGACAGAGAGCAAAAAGAGCAGGAGAGGGAAGAGAAGGCGTCCGCCTCGTACGAGAGCGAGTGAGGAAAAAAAGTGAGGTTTCAGAACGCTAAACGCCACTAGAGCTACCATTTCCTGTTGTGAGTCAACTCTGTCTGTTAGTAAAATATCTCAAGAACCACTGGATTCTTTCAGAAACACATCAATTGATTCACTTTTGGAGTCAATACAATTCACAACAGTGATCTCAAAAAGGCTGTGATTCAGTCCATTTTACTGATAATGTGCCAAGATACCACTTTATTTATAAAGCACTTTAAACAGGGACAGCGATGTGGTGTGGTAGTAGCTGAGAGTCATTCACAACACACACTCTGAGCACTCACGGGCATGAGATCTCAGTGCTCCTATAATTTTATTGTTTATCTTTTTACTGCCAGAATTAATTAGCATCTTCCTGCATTTCTGTGTGTGCACAAATATTTGTATAATTATGAGTAAAATTACAGAGTAAAAATCAAGCAGACGTTGAGAGCTGCATTTCACTCAGTCTCATTCTTTTAGTAAAATGTGTTCTGAGTATTTGAGCATATTTATAAAAACTCTAAAGGAAGCAGTAAAACTCGTGGCACGTCTCTCCTTAAAGAAAACTGTTTCAAAATGTGTTTATACTCATCAAAATACTACAACACGTCAACATCATGTGGCATTTTGAAACTTTATTATATATTTTTTATTTCCTAGAAAATTGTAAACTTTTCATTAAAATCATTTATTATTCAAACATGTTTTCATTCACTTTATTAAGAATACTTTGCATGTACTTATAGATTGAATCATGTTTACATGTAGTCTGGTCTTGATTTAACCTGTTTGTTTATTGTGTGAATGTTTATGAAGTATCCACACTGCTGTGATCCATTTTTATTCCATACATTTTTGGGGGTGATTCTCATCCTGCATTCAAATTATTTAGATAAATCATAAATTAAAATGTTCAGCTCGTTCAGGACAATCCTGCTATGACTTGATATTGATGCAACTTTAGCCTTTTGAACTATTTTGCCTTTTCTGCCATTTTTCCCCCTCATAGAAAATGAATTGAGCTCATTTTACATTCTTCATATCTTTCAATCTGTTTACAAATTTTTACTGCTCCTTTCACATTTTGTTCTGCTTCAGCTTCTTTCAGCTTACTTCTGCAAATGTAATCGCTTTTTCAGCTGTTTTGTTTTCATTTCATATTCTTTCTACTAACTACAACATTTTTGTGCTTATTCTAACTTCTCTCTGCTAATTTCAGCTTTTTCTACTAATTCAACTACTATTTCAACCTGGAGAGACTCACACAAAGAGACGGGAATACAATTAGTTTTATTGATGAGAGATTCTTTGGCGCTCGGGCCCCGGCGGGGACCTGCATGCCGAACCGCTGTGAGCATGCGAGT
>JARVLU010000179.1:11207938-11220416 GCA_031762415.1 Simpsonichthys santanae | reverse complement strand
ATACTTTATATTTTGTTATTTTGGGGTGTAACTGGGACCCTGTGTTCATAATTTTGTTCCACCTCATGTACCACATGTGATGGAAACGACAATAAAGTCGAGTTGAACTTGAAATGTTGCCCTTCTTGACACAAGCTGGGCGTAAACTCGCAGCCTCAGGTTTACAAGAGGCTTCACTGACTTCTGAGCTGCTGCAATTCCATGTCAGCTCAGAGTATCTGTGGCAGATTATCCTCAGCTACCACCACGTTAAATTAACTGAGTTATAGTCGTTTTTGTGTTGGTGACTGCTGACTTGCTGTGACAGCCATCTTGAAGCGGCTTGACTCTAAACGTCATGTTACATTACAAACATTATGGTTGCCTCTTGCCTTTTGTGTGGCAACCATAAAAAAAAATACATACGTTTATGCAAACATTATTTTAGAAACATTTACACCGCTATCATTTTCACATTACGTTGTGTTTCTGCTGGAGACATTTTGATTAATCCACAATTTTAATGCAATGTTGCTTAGATCTTGAGCCCCACTCTCCACCATCTTTCTTTAGAAAAAAAAAAGTTTGTTTTGTCACGGCTTTGCACAGGTTTGTTGCTGTGGCAACCGAACTAACTCAAGAACATTACAGCTGAAGGCTAGAGATAAATCTGGCTGCCTTCTGCTGTTCAGGCAGGTAATATAGAGCTGGAGGTAAACTTTAAATTCTGATCACAAACAGCACATGCAGACACACTTCCTCTTTTTCTAACGTCACTAACAGTTGGATCTATTCCTTCAAACACTGGTCACCATGATGTATGCCTTTGACACATGAGCCTTTCGTGCCCCTGTATCATGTGGCTCTTGTGGATCCCTTGGTAGCCATAGTAACTTGTGATTAAAGCATGATGCTTGAATGTCACTCAGTAATAAACTACCCAGGCTGCAAGTTTTATTCCCTGTTTGTATTGCCACCTTTTGTGTCTTATAAGAATCTATTTCTTGTAAGTGGACCGCCCAAGGGCTCAGCAAATCACATACCGCACCCTTCATGTTTAAGTGCTCATCACCTTCATCAGGAGATCTCATTGCAGCGCATGGAGCCAGAGGGGCTCCTCTGAAGCCTGCGCTTTTTATTTCTTCCTCGCAAGACAAATGTCAAGTATCCAGGCTTTAGCGGGGAGCGTGGCCCACCCGTCTGCCGCCAGTGGTGTGGAGACAGCGAGATGAATGCACGGCTACAATGCGTCTGGCTCGCACCGGAGGCAAGGAGTCACGGTGCAGTGTGAGGCCATGCTGCGATAACGACAGAAGGGTTTTAATCATCGCCGCTCCCCAGGAATGACACCAGAACCGCATGGGGTAACAAAGACAGAGAGCAAGAAGTGGGGATGGTGCAGCTGGTACCCAGCAGACAAACAACCAGCTTTACAACATCCTCCTTGTGGAGTAGCAGCGTTGCTTTGTGTGAAAAGTATATGTGTGAGCTTCTGGCAAGACAGCAGACAAAACATGTTACTGTTGCATTTTTAGCCTTCTGAAATCAGACATCACAGCATCATTAACTATTGCTAATATTTCTCAAGGCCCTGCACACGCAGCTGATATTAAATCAGTGCATCAGTAGTGTGTGAAGTCTATCTGTGGTGTAGAGAGAACATCCATTCGTCTCACCGTTGGCTGCACGGACTTAACGTCATTTTTGTTCTCTGAGCCATCTCTTGCAGCTTTATGATAATCCAACTGTTACACAGATTCCTTCTCCACTTTTCTTGTTTTGAACACTTAAGGAGGCTGAAACAAGGATGCACACGTGGCAAAACATTTTTAATCTATTTTGTATTTAGGGAGTTTTGTCAGATTTGTCAGTTATCTAATGCAACTTGTCGCCAAAGTTGCAGGCGATGTTCAGATTAGTGCCGCTTAATTGGGCTACACTGTTAATGAGCGAATGAATAGATGGATGGATGTGACAGAAAACAGGAAATGAATAAAAACTCACAGTTCCAACTAAATTTTCTGTGTAAAAGCAATGGGTAAAAAAAAAAGAAATTGATAACATCTCAGTGTTACTTCACCTCGCTAACTCTGCTTACCTCAACACCAATTTTAAAAGAAAATTCCACAGATTTCCTCCTATTACCAAATAGCATATAATTTGTTTTATCTAAATTTAATGATAACTTATTCAATTTAAACCAAGTTTGTAATTTAATGAACTCAATTTTTAACAACTCAGACATTTGTTTCAAATCTCTACCAAAATAAAAAAAGTGGTGTCATCTGCAAAAAGAACACATTTTAGAAGTCCAGACACTTTCACTAAATCATTTACATACAAAATAAACAACTTTGGTCCAAGAATTGACCCCTGTGGGACTCCACATGTGATCTTACCGAGGTCAGATTGTACATCATCCACTTGTACAAACTGTCTTCTGTCCTTTAAATAACTACATATCCACTGTAGTGCTAGTCCTCTAATACCTTATTTGTTTAATTTATTAATGAGAATATTGTGTCAAAAGCTTTTTTTAAATCAACAAATAGACTTATACAATATTTCTTTTGATCAACAGCAGTGGTAATTTGTTCATTAGTTCCATAAGAGCCATGGAAGTAGAATTTTTTTTTTATCTAAACCCATATTGTTTGTCACTTAAGATATTATGTTTATCCAAAAATTTATCTAATCTAGTCACAGATATTTTTTCTAAAATTTTAGAGAATTGTGGCAACAATGATATAGATCAATAATTGTTAGACGCTTTTATTACCACTTTTAAATATAGGGACTACCTTGGCTACTTTCATATCATCAGAGAATATACCTGTTGAAAAAGACAATTTGCATATGTATGTAAACGGGTCAATAAGATAATTTATTATGTCCTTTACAACATCATATCCATGTCCACCCAATCCTTAGATCTTTTATCAGCAAATTTTTTAACTATCATAATTATTTCTTTATCAATTTCATGTAGAAAGATACTGTCTTCACAACCTTCAATTAAGTGGCTCACATTTTTATCAACTTTTGGAATTGTATTTGAAAGGTTTGATCCCACATTCACAAAATAGTTATTAAATCCATTAACAATTTATTTTTCATCATATATTTCCTCATTATTTTTCACAAAATATTGAGACAAACTCGTTTTTTTTCAGAACACTATTTATTACTTGCCATGATGCTGTCATATCCCCATTTGTTTTATGTAATTGTTCAGTATAATATTCCCTCTTTTGTTTTTTATAATCCTATTAATTTGTTTTATACTTTTTACATTTGTTTTCTGCCTCATGAGTTCTGTTTTTCAGACAACAAGAATACAAATAGTTATTCTTTTTGCATGCATTTTTCAATCCTGTCGTCATCCATGGTTGATCAACAGCACTTTTCTTTGTATAGCTTTTTGCACACAATTTTTTTATACAAAACATCCAAATGGTCATAAACTCATCATATGATTTATTTACATCATCCACATAAACATCTTTCCAATTTAGTTTTTTTTTTTAACGGTATTTAACCTATGTAATGCTTTTTTAGATGTGTTTATTAATTTTTCCTTTCTTATGATTGTTTTTGTAATACTATCATATTTATTATAAATTGTAAACACTGGTAAATGATCACTTAATTATACCTGGAGAGACTCACACAAAGAGACGGGAATACAATTAGAGTGTTTTATTGATGAGCGATTCTTTGGCACTTGGGTCCCGGCAGGGACGTGCATGCCGAACTGCTGTGAGCATGCGAGTCCGGTGAAGGGAGATGGATCGCAGAAATCCACCCCCAGGACCCGAACCTGGTGGTGGAGTCAGGGCAAAGGAGAGGAGACCAGAAGACGTCCAGACATCGGGAGGAGATGGGGAGGCGGTGGGACGCGGCGTGGCTGGCAAACGGGGAGAGCCCCGGACTGAGGGCCCCATATCCGGATCGGCTGGCTGATGACTGATGCGCTGCAGCTGGTGAGTCTGCCATGTTGAATTTTCGGCTAGCCTTCATTTAACGGTTTCATTTAAACTTTTTCAGATAATTTACACTTTTTTGTGCTCATCTTTCAGCTTAATTGATCAAATGTGGTCTTTCTGCCTTCTTATGCCAATTTAAGCTTGTTCTACCTTTTCAGCATTCTTAGCTAAGTTCAGCTGTTTTCTGATAAATTCAGGTTTTTATGGTAATTTCTGCTACTTTTAGCCTCCTGTCAATTTCTTTTTGCGAGTTTCAACTTTTTCTGCCACTGCTTTTTGCTGTTCTGCGCTAAATGTAGCCTTTTCAGCTAATCCCACTTTTTTTTTTTTTTTTTAGCTCATTTCAGCTCCTTCCACTTCCTTCTGGTAGATTAAGCTTTGTTCTGCCTAACTTTTGTGCTCATTTAAACCAAATTCAAATATGTGTTCTTTATACTTTCTTCTACTTAGGCTTGTTCAATTTCAGCCACAATTCAGCATGTTCTAGCTAATTTCAGCTGTTTTTCCAGCAAGTTCTTCAGCACTAAGCATTCACATTGCATTTTTACAGGAAATTCAATTGATCTAGTTTTAATTTAAGACTCGTTCATTCCCATCTTGTTGCAAGTTTTGTCGTCTTTTGGCTGATAAATACCATTATTAGGAAGAACAGTGCTCACTCTCACAAAAAGGTGGACATTTTGTCCACAACTTACAAAAACAAACTAAAATATGAATTTATCTGCAGTAAGAGTATCGTGCCAGGCAGGAGGCTCATCAAGCAGCGACTCAGGTCAAACAATGTGAATAGATTTATTATTATGACACAATGTTTTATTCTTCTGGCTGCTCTTGTTGACGTGAGGTCTGGACAGGGACATTTAATGGCTTTGGGGGTGGAGGATATGAGGGAGGGTAGGAGTTAATTTATTCATATAAACAGATTATCCTGGACTCTGTGTCCTGGATTAAAATAAAATAAAATAAAAAGTAGAAATTAGAAAACATGACACCAATCTGAACCTGGTGTCTCACTGCTGCCCTCCTGTGGACACTGTGCAGCATTACACCCTCCACCTGCTGCCCTGTCTCCCATCTCTCACCAGGAAGTCCAGTTTTCACCTAGAACTGGAGGTTTTATTTAGTATGGATCACTTGTCATCAGGGCTTCTAAACAAAGAAACATGGAGAAAAAAATAAAAACCACACAAACTCGTTTTCACAAAGGACTTCAAATTTATAATCTCTCTAATGTTACATGAAACCAGTTGGGATGATACATGCTTTGAATCAGAATAAAACAATGCAACAGATCTTCAGAGAGCATGACAGAGGGACGATTATCCGATTACACACACTTCTACTTCCCCAAAAATACAAAATAAAACTCTAAACTCGATCCCCCACACTTTTGTTTTCCTCCAAACGTATGAAAATATATGCCGACAGTATTACAGGCCACGGAGACAGCAGGAATCTCACGAGTTGCTCGAAGGCTTTTGTTTCGTCTAACCGGGTCCGAACACGCGCCTCCGAGCTGAAACTTTCTGTCCGGTGCAGCTCGGCCTTGTTGCCATGGAGACGAGAGAGGCAGCTGTGCCCATGCAAAGCCTGCAGGTAATCAGGTAACACAAACGATAACTTGCAATCTCATCATCCATGTCTTGTTTCAAGGCTGGCCGGCACTTGAAGGGGAGACGAACACGTGGCTTAATGAGCTTTCCAGGAAGTTGTTGCATCTTCCTCGTGACAGCTGAGGGTTGAAAGTTTCTGCTCAGCCCTCGACCAGACAACTGATCAACGCTCAGGTGAGGAAAAAGGACCATCGCCATTTATCTGGCACCGAATTTCCACAACGTCTTAAATTTAAGTGTTCACACCCTTTAAACGTTTCTACATTTTGTCAGGCTACAACAGAAAGTGGGAGACAAATTATTCATATTTTTATTATTTTTATATGTATCCAATTGAAACTCGGCATACATTTGTGTTCATCTCCCTGTACTCTGATAGAGAGGTCCTACCCTGCATGTTTTAGATGTTTGCTTTAACGCACCTGATTTGAATGAGCGAGTGATTAACGGACTTCTGCAGAACTTGAAGAAAAAAGTCAAACATGCAGGACGGTGGCCCTCGAGGGCCAGAATGGGACATCACAATCCAGCGAGACCAGTTTCCATCAGAGGTCACCAACTTGGTGAATAAAGTGCGTAACGAATCTTTAATACAGCTGTGTGTCGGCCGCAGATGTGCGACAATGATCAAACAGCATCATGAAGACCAAGGAACACACATCACTGATCAGGGATAAAGTTGTTGAGACATTTAAGGTAGTATTTGTTATAAAACAATATCCCAAACAAAACTATGTTCAATTTGTGCTTAAAAATGGAGAAGGTCAGGCATAACTGCAAACCAGGACAGGTTGTCCACCTCAAGTGTCTCGGATTAAGTTTTTACATTTTGGCTCCTTACTCCTTCACGATGTCCAACCATGGTTCTTGAGGGCCACCATCCTGCGTGTTTCAGCTGTTTCTTTGCCCCAACACACCTGATTTGAGTCAACGGGTGATGAACAGGCTTCTGCAGAACCTGAAGAGGTAACCACTGGACCAGGTGTGTTGGTTCGTGGCCCTCGAGGACCAGGACAGGACACCCTATCTTATAAAATCCCAGTGAAATGGTTTGGTTTGTGGATGTAACATGAGGAAAAAGTGGAAAAGTTCAACGGGTGTGAATGTAGAGTGTAATTTAGAGGTGGTGGTGGGGGGGTCTTAAAACAGGAATGAAAGCTCAGGTGGCCACGATGTTCTCCTCCCAAACAGAACCTTCACTGTGCTGTTATGTCTCCAAATATTCCTTTTCTCAAAGTCTCGCATCAGAGTGGACTATTTATTTAATCACAGGGAACCTCCTGTCTGCTGGGGGGTCTCGTCTTCACCCCCTAACATCATCATCATCATCATCAGAATAATAAACATTTACATTTCCGTCATTAACCTCACTGATTCTAAAGCTACTAATAATGAACAAAGTATTTCTGTCCTGGAGCACAAAGACGCAGGATAGAAGCTCATTGATTAGATAAATAAGTTAAACCGACATGATCAAATATTCTACTTTTCTCCATTTAAATATTTTCTTTTGTCTCATTTTAAATATAATTATTAGAGATCTTGCAAATATACTACACTGTGCATTGACTGTTTGTTTAGAGTGCCCGGTGCTTCCTGATTCAGATATGTACACTTCATTAGAGGGAAGGTCGTGACGGCGTCAGGGCCCTTCATTCTTTTAATTTATATTTCATTTGGTCAAACCTCATTTAACACTGCGACAAGTTCTTCCTTTTTTTTTTTTTTAATTAGTCTGAAATGAACTAAAAAATAATGCATATTCTCTTCTTGATTGGTTAGGCTCATTTTCAAAAATAGAAAATCTAGAAAATATATTGCATATGCCATCTTAGGAAATCGACATAGTAAAATATTCTTAGGAAGGAGAATAAATAAAGGATCTATTTTGAAGAATCGGGGGGAGAAATTGTCAGGATTTGATTTAGTTTGGGTTGCACTGCCCTGAAAGAGGGAAAGTCAAAGATGGCTTTAAGAGTGTGGAGAACTTTGACGGCTTCTTGAAGAAAAGGGGCGCTCGCTGCTGCGCAGGAAACAAACCAAGGGACTCCTCCACTTTTCTGTTTTTTTTTAACTAAACTCACATTCCGACTGCACTCGAGTGAGAACACCTGCAGGTTAAAAGGCAAAAAGGAAGAGCGTGCTTTGAAACCAGCCACAGCTCAGCTTAAAGTATCAACCCCTGCGTCTATCCACATCCATCACAGTGTTTGTCCTCACAGCAGCTCAGGACGCCGTCCGGACGCCGTCTGCAAATCTAATCACATCAACGCACGTTAATATTATTCTATATCCACAGAAGCGTGTCGAAGCTGACCACACGACAGGAATGACTGGTAGGATCCGTTCAGAGCAAGCTGGGCTGCAGGTCACATGACACGCATTTATACAGTTAAGCAGCCTTTAATGTTTCCTTCTAAAGATGCAGACGATGTAACCCACCCCCACTACTCGCATCCTGCTAATATATTTGCAGGAATATATATTTTTTTTAAAAAGGAGTTGATTGTGAGTTGATGGTAAAATGCAGTAGTGCAATCTAACATGAGAGTAAGTGCTGACGAGGAGGAGACAGCAGTCCTGGCTCGAGCCACATCCTTTGGTTGATCTTGGCTCTGACAGGACTGAGTGGACGTGTAGAAAATAGAATTTACTTTGTTAAAATGTAGATGGACATTTTTCCTAATGTTTTGCAAGAAGGTTTAAAAAAAAAATTCTAGAAAAGTCCACGTTTCTTTGTCACACTCGACGGCAAATGAACTATGTTTGCATTTTGATCTGTGATGAGAGGTCTCTACAGTTCCCCAACACTTTACAGTCAACGCATTAGTCACTGTGCAGACTGAGCCCAGCGTGATCTCCGTCTCTGTCGTCTGCTGATCGGTTTCTTAGATGTTTGTGAGCCGTCTCCAGCTCTCCCTGCCAGTCAGACGTCAAGTCAGGATAAATATGAGAAATACTCTGGAAGGAGGCGCCTCAGCCTTTCAAAGACAACACGTCATCAAACCAGAGGCGCTTCTTCAGTTTGATACAGATCAACGTGGAACCAACGGCGCAGAGTCCCTACACGAAGGACGGATCGTTCAGTCAGGGTCGGGGAGGGAACCGAAAGACTTCATCTAAATCTACATGTTGGGTCTGATTGCATACAAGCCTCCTAAAAAGCCATTCTCGCGTTTCGTCATTTACCCTGGAGGACAAAACCCTCCGATCAGAGGAAACGAGATGAAACTCATCATCGACTGATCTTTTTTACCCCGGCGGGCGGAGAACCGTTACCGCTGAGCAGATGGGAAAGGCTTGCGTTCCTTGACTGCACCTTAGCGCCGGACGATTCGCGAGGCGGCGGCGGCGTACAAACGGAACAGGACTGTTGTGCTAAGATGCTTCAGAGCAGGTTTGACGCCACTAAGATGACAAATGTGATGAATGGCGTTTGCCTTGTTGGCTTTTCAGACCAGTTCTGGTGCTTGAGACAAACCATACGTGTTCTACAACCCTTATGTGCTTCATATCCTGGTCAGAAGGGGTGTTCATTCCTTCAAGTGCAGGGGGGCGGAGCTACGAGACAATTAATTCAAAAGTGCGACAGCCTTCTTGCTCCTCTACTGCAGATTTTTCAAGATGCGTCCGTAACGGAAGTCGTAGACGTGCCGGCAGAGGTACACCAAGTCGGGGTCGACGTCTGTGGGCACACAGCGGTGGGAGGGGGGCGTGAAGTCAGGGCGGAAGGGCACCACGCTGGCCCCACCAGGTGGAGCGCCTTCGGCACGCCGCTTTATCAAGGCACAAAATCTGTGGAAGGAATTAAAAGATGACACAAGTTACCTGGAAACTTTTCCTGGCCTAGATTCTATACAGAACTATTACCAAGAGACAAAAACATAATAATAAAATAATAATAATGTGTCGTCATCGGAGAAACAGAGTGCACATTTTCTGTTCTAGAGATTCATGAGTCAGGATACAATAAAATATAATCTAGATTTTACCAGGTTTTACTTAAATTTATATATTTTTAACACATTTCTGAACAAATGTATTAAACAGGCACAAAATAGAAAAGCTGTGTGAAAAACTCACCCATTATTAAACAACTTACAGCAGCATCTCTGCAACAGCAGAAATAACTCCTAATAATCAATTTCAAAAAAGTTTTTTGTCTCTTACGTGGTTGTGGAGAAATGTTGGGCCACTCTTCTTTACAGTGATGATTATTAATAAGTTCATCTGGGTTTGCAGACACACTTCGACTGGACCACTGCAACACCTCAACACATCAAAGTTCATGCTCAATAATCAAGGTAACAAAATCCAACAATGTTCAATCAGGTCATCTGGACGGTTTCTTTTTTTGTTGGGACATTTCATCCTTTATCCAAAGGACTTTGTCAGTTCGAGGAGCCACAAATTCAGTTCCACAAGCAGCACACTCCCCTAGTGGACCAACCAGTTTGCTGGTGACAAGATGGTTTCTGGGGCCCGCCCTCTCTCCTGTCAACTCCTCTGAGGCAGCCATAGCCAAAGGACTGATGAAGTCCTTTGGATGAAGGACAAAACGTCTCAACAAAAAATGAAACCGTCTTGATGACCTGACTGAACTTTGTTGGATTTGCTACCTGGATTATCGAGCATGAACTTTGATGTTTTGAACTACTTGGACTATGGCTGCCTCAGAGGAGTCGACGGGGGGAAAGGGCGGGCCCCAGAAACCATCTTATCACCAGCAAACTGGCTGGTCCACTATGGGAGTGTGCTGCTTGTGGGACTGAATTTGTGGCTCCTTGGACTGAAAAAGTCCTTTGGATGAAGGACGAAACGTCTCAGCAAAAAAAAAAAAACATCCAGATGACCAGACTGAACTTTGTTGGACCTTTTGATCCATCCTGTTGTAGATTTGTCTTATGGATCATTGTTCTGTTGCACCATGACAGTTTGGTCAAACCCTTAGCGATCAGATGGCCTCACATTTGACTCTAGAATAATTTGGTCTACGGATTGACCCGGTGACTGCAAGGTGCCCAAACCATCAGCCTTCCACCTCCGTGTTTGACAGTAGTTAGGTGTTCATACACCATTTATTTATTTTCAAACATGGTGCTGATAATTTACTTTCTGTTTTAAATTGTAAAGAAGCAACAAGAGAGAACTTATGTTTCTAGACACAGCGTTTTCCATTTTAGCTTCATTTTTGTTTAACAAATAACCACGTAGATTAATCCGTTACGTATTTTTTGCACCCTCGAAGTTGGGTTTAAACTCTAATTTTAGAACCTGGTAAAGACTAGATTATGTTTTATTCAGCTCTGACATGTAAAACCCTAGAACTTAGAAGAGAATACACTTTCATTTCCCCATGATTGGGTCCTGAAAGAACCGTGCTGTCAACTGTGGTTTCTGTGAGCGTTTACTCACCTACAGTACTGGGCAAGTGGGAGAACATAGCATCTGTCTTCGATGCAGGCCACACTATTTTCATCCTGATGCCGAGAGGCGAAAATCTCATTCTGAAAGCAACAGTGGGTGTTACAGCGTCACATCATCTGTACAAGTGTTTCCTTCAGCGCTGAACGATCACTGAAGGAACTGCAAAGCTTTCCAACTGTGAGGGAACTAAAACTGTTGCTGTGCGATGTTACTGCGCCTCCATATTTTTTTACTTTATGAGCTCTACAAGAAAAGCAAATCCTGCTTTACAGAACACACATTTTGATGAAAACTCATTAAAATATTCTGACAGTTTCTCTCCCCGCTATTGTTTTGTGCAAGGCTGAGGTTGGAGAGATACCATCATTGTTGGCATTGCTGTTAGACGGCGCAGCGACCCAACTATCAACAGTTTCAAGGCTGCTGGGGGAAAGATAATGATGTCTCCAGCAACTGTCCGTGTTGACAGTATTTTGCACAAACAAGCAGTTTAGTTCACCTCCTCCTTGCACATTATTTTAGCGCAGCGCTGTATACGACGGCAGCTTGTAAGATTTATATTAGAAGACACCGATTCAACGTGTGTTTGTCACACTCAGGCCATTTTTAGTGCAGTTACTGAAGCCTGCACAGCTGCCATTTACCCACTGGGGAAAATTAATTCTTAGCTGCAGTCCATTCAAGCCTCACCTCACAGTGTGTGCCAGGATCTCGGCCGCCCTGGGTGTGCTCAGGTCTGTAGTACCAAAAAAGGCTCATCATCAGCTCTCCTGAAGAAGAGAAACAGACAGAAAGCTAAACAACCTTTTTCTTTCTTCAGCCAGCCATTCATGCACAAAAATCAACCGCAATGGTTTTTATCTTTACCTGTTTTGGGGTCCTCCCAGAGTGCTGATATCTTGGCAACATATGGGAGGGACTTCTTCCTGGGGCCGGATCGTAGCAGCACGGTGTCTCTTACACAGATCACCTCTCCGTCCCTCTCGACGCCTTCGTAACACTGCCGCACGGCCGCCTCATCCTCGCCCTGGGGTGGCAGCGTATAAACACAACACGGGGACGGATAGACACAGCTTTAATATGATTAAAAATAAACACTAAGATGTTTATTCACATTATTTTTTTTATTAGTTATACAGGGACAATGCTTTAGGCCTTCTAGTTAGAGTAGCACCGGGGGAATCAGAATTTGATCGACACCAACCAGCTTGATCGTCTGGTCCAGTTCTCATAAATCTGACATTTTTCCAGTCAGAACCACTGTCCTAGTGCGACATGGGGTCCCTCAAGGGTCTATTTTAGATCCACTGCTTTTTAATCTTTACATGTTATTTATGGAGTCCATTTTTAGAAAATACAGGTAGTCCCCGGTTTACGGCATCATCGGTTTACGGCATTTCGCGTTTACGGCGCCGCCCCCAGTGACGTCATCACACCTTACGTTGCCTTTTTTATGCAGCATTTATGTTTTTT
>JARVLU010000179.1:11175997-11186357 GCA_031762415.1 Simpsonichthys santanae | reverse complement strand
AAAAGGAGCTGGGAACTTGTTTACTGATTTTTTTATTTAAAGCTTTGTGTGAAAAATGCTATGCTAAAGAGCTCAAACCGCACCGAGCATCCGCCATGTCACCATGTCAGCCCATGTCATATCAAGGGTCATTTTTCTTAAAGAAACACTGCTCAACTATCCATCCTTTGGTTCAAACAGTCTTATACTGCCATCAGGTGGTCAGAAAAGGTATTATACAGCAATCAACATTTCTTCTAAAATTTCACAATTAATTTTTGTTAAATTTCAAACAATATTATCTTTTATCGCAATAATTTCTGAGACAATTAATCGTCCAGCGACATTTGTTATTGGGACAGGCCTATTTATAACACTTCACCAAAACAGATACAACACCGTCAACCTCAGGCATAAAAAGAGGCGGGTGATTCAAGGAAGGCTGAGTCTTTCATTTCACAAACATTTCCTATATTGTGAAAATCAAAACTAAATTAGGCTGTAGACCTCCGTGTATATATTTGAGATGCAAACCTGCACACAAGACGTATTTATAAGTGGGGTTTTAATATGTTAAATGTACTTTTTGCACAAGCAAAGCCATCTTTTATGACATAATAAGCTCCAAATACTTGTATTGACTTGACAAGTCAAGTCATATGAATAATAAAATTAATTAATTAATTAATTAAAATAAAAAAACAGCACTATAGCCATAAAAAGAGCAAAATGTGACCAGAAACACCATTTCAGCGTTACGCATCCAATGTGTTAAGAAACGTTTCTGCTCACGGGCAGATTGTTAGCTTCGAGGTATACTACGATGTTACAAGGTCAATGTCAAAACTATTGATGTTATCCATAATACTGTTCCTCCTGCTGCAATGCATTTAATGAGACCATTTCTGAAACAATGTTTTTTTTGTTTTGTTTGCCCTCCCTCCAGTCACATGGAGCGCAGAGGTCAGGTTGTAAGGGCTTTATCTTACATGAATAGAAATATGCACCCTATTTCAAGAAGATATTTGATGGTTTATTATTCTTTTGTCATGTAAAAATGCATCCTATTTTAAGGAAGAGATTTTATGGTTTATTTTATTTGAATGTTTACTGTTAAAGTTGATTGACAAAACTTTCTGTTTCTTTTCCAGTTTCTTGTAAATTAGATTGTTTTTTTTTTTTTCAGTGAGGTTCTCTAGGTAAAATAAAGTAAATAAAAAATTTTTAAAAATCCCACTAAAACTGATATAACTTTATCTTTCAACCAGTTTTACCAAAGCTGGTGTTGTTTTCTTCGTCATTTTAGCTGCATCCAATAAAATGAGTTTTAATACAATTTGGGAACTTTGATTTCTTGGTGACATAACTAGAAAAAGACAACAGATTTTAAACAAGTTCACTTGCGCTCTCTAACTCCCTATTTATATCTAAATCACTACTGTATTAATAAATATTAGTATTATTTTAATCATGTGCCCTTAAACACTTGTTATTGGGCAAAATGATCATACTTAGGCAGCTTAAGTAGTTGCACATTTGTTTTTAAATAAAAGAAAATAAATCGTAACATTGTGATATTCTAGCTCAAGGTTATACCGTCAGTAGATACCGGCCCATAGTCTGCCTTCAACTTTCAGGCGTAGCCGCGCGCGCACACGCATCAAATAATGGACCAGCGTGCAGGTAAGGTAGACGGCTCTGACTTCACATTTTCCGAGCCGAGCGTGCAGGCAGGTCCAGTGACAGGCGGGTTAAAGACGAGCCTCTGACACATCATCGAGGTTAGAGGCAGAGAGACCAGGATGTGAACACAGTGGATCAGTGGTTCCGGTCCTGCGTCCGAGCACCGTGGGGCCAGGATGTCAGACATTAGTGTCTGTGCGTGGTGAAACGCGGCAGCCGGGTTTATAGCTGCCCATCTGAAGTAGGCTCTGAATCAACCAGCTGGAGGGGGAGAGCACAGACATGCACGAACACGCACACACACGCACGACCACGCACACACAACAAGGCTAAACGATAAAGGGCAGTGGCCCCCCTCCCCTCCTGGTGCTGTTTTGTGTCCGGGTTTGTCTGATACTCACTGGTGTGGTGGTAGCGGCAGCTCCGTGCGTCGCTTCTGCTGCACGAAGCGAAAAATGGGTTCAGACCTCCTCTCTCCCCCTCCCTGTGCCTCCCCCCTCTCCTCTCCTCTCTCCTCTCCCTCTCGGAACAACTTCAAACATTCACGGCCACGCAGCGACCAGATCAAACCGAGGTGGGGAACTTGAACTCGGCGAGCCGGGGCAGAAGCGTCGGCCGAAGAGAGGAGGAGGCGGCCGGACTGGCGCGGCGGCGGAGCTCGGTGAACTGGGAGAGCTGGGGAGGGAGTGGAGCGGAGAGGACGGTCGGTGGCGCTGCCTGCGAGATGTTCTCTGCCCGTGCGCGTGCGTGTGTTCTTCCTGGTTGGGCTAAAGTTAATCTGAAATAGTGGCAGCCAGTGCAGGAGGAAGGAGGGTCTGGGCTGCAGTTCAGAATCAACACTTTGTTACAGCAAACTAATTATAAATAATACTCTACATTCATTTCTAGGATTGAGCTGCACCACACTCTGAAAACTGCTGGGTTACAGAACAACCCACTGCAGGGTCAAATTTAGACCATGTTCCCAGAAACACCTTCATTGGTAGATCATTTTAGGGCTATCTGAAGCACAAATATATAATAGTTTGAGCATTTCACCAGTTAATTTATATAGTGCCACAACGCAAGTCATCTCAGGACACTTTTGTCTGATTTGACTAGCCAGCCCGTGCACTTCTCGTGCACATGTTCACCAACCACAACACCTTAACACACACCTGAGAAATGGCAATCTCACTGAGTGCACAACACTAGTGACCTAGCACGTACAATAGTTTGGTTCAAAATTTTAAAACTGGAGTATGATATTATTGTGTCATTGTCCATCAAACCCCGGTGCCATGCAGCCAGTTACAGGTTGGCCACCAAGTTTAGTACAACTTGTATGATCAGATTTTTTATTTTTATTTATTTATTTATTTATTTTTTGCTGCCGATCAGATACCGATCACATGGATTGGCTGTACTTTTTTTTTGTGTGTGTAAAGTAGTTAAGATGAGTACTACTTGCTACTTGATCTGGAAAATAGGATAAAATCACCTTAATTTGGACAAAAAACATGTTTTGATTTACTTTTTCAAGACAAAAAAATATTATATATAAACACTTTTAGACAAAATACAGCAAATATTCAGTCAAAAAGACAACCTGCTATCAGTAACACAATCTTTTACAGATTGAAAACATTAAGGCTCTCAACAGAAAATATTTCAAGTGAAGTGGTCCCAAACGTCATTTGACAACGCAAAATTCTGGAATTATATATCCTTGAATTTAGCCTGAACAATGTAAATCATAATAATAATTATGTTCCTTTCTTATTATTGCCATGAAACTTTAGCAAACATTGCTTAATAATTGTGCTACTTTAGTCATTGTTTGAGGTAAATATTCATTAAGTTATTTTTATAACTTTTTAACTATTAGTATTTTTTTTCAGTGTGAAGACTGAGTTCATCAGGCACTTCTTACATGAACATGATAAATTTACGAGGCTTAGTAAAGTATCAAATCAGCTAATATTTAGTACATGTCTACTTAAACACAGGATTAGGTTGTTTGTGCCTTCAGGACATTCAATCAACCCAACAGCACACACTCAACAATTGAGTTATCAACATAACCCAGCAGTTTTTAGTGTAGATTTAATATAAAAAGAGCAGCACAAAAAATGGTCTGAAAATAGAATCTCTCAGTTTATCTTCTTTGATGAGCCATTTCTGCACAAAACTTCAGCGTTTCTTTAAATTATTTATGAAAAATTTGGTTTTCTGGTACGTAAAGTCACAACCAGACAGAATAATTACATAAAACAGCAAGACAGCATCAGCCTACTCTGAAGCAAAGAAACTACCATTATAGCTCAGAATTATAGAAGAAAATGTATTTATTAAAACTAGAGGAATTTAAAATGTTAAAAAACGTGACCAGAATCTAAAATTTGAGGCTTTGAGGGCAGCCTAAATTATTCCACATATCGAAGAGCAGTGAGTTATGTTTTATCATCTAAATGCTAAACTTGATCATATTTTTCACCATAATTAACTGACTGATTTCTACGTTCTACTTTGATTATTTACATTCTCAAACCCAGCGAACAAACTCGCACAAAAGATTTGGCATACACCATGCTCTTGATAATGCCACTTGGGTTTGAACCTGCAGCCTCAGGATTATGAGACCGTGGCACAGACCACAGAGCCACCCATATTTGTTGTACTGTAACTACCGGTAACTGAATTAGCACAGATTAAGTCAGGGCAAAGTGGAGGATGTATGCTTTAACATGTACATTTTTCTTTTTTTTTTTTTTTCAGAAACAAAAAATAAAACAGATGTTTTATACTGTACAGTATTTCATTCTGGAATGAGAGCAACATGCTGAAATAAGAGAAAACAACGTATCAATCCCATCGTGCTTCTATCAATCAATTTAAATTGATCTGAATAAAATAACTTAAAACCAGCTAGAGAAATTGTATTTCGTGCGAAAATGCAGTGTGAATGGTTATTACATAAGATCTGGCTGGAAAACAGCTGAAATTAGATAAAAACGTGCTGAAATGTAGCTGAAATGTAAGAACTTAGGCTTCTAAGTGAGCAGAAGAAAGCAGAAAAAACACATATTTACTGAATTTAGTTTAAATAAGCAGAGATCTGCACAAAAAATAGTAAATTAGCTAAAAAAAATAGCTGACATTAGCAAGAAGTAGCTGAAAAGTTGTTGAAAATACAGAAAGAAGCTTAAATCATCAGAAGGAATTGGAGAGAGCACAACAAAAAAGTGGAAATTATCTGAAAAAAGTAGAAATTTGCAAGAAAGTTGAAGGGTAGCTACAAAAAAAGGGGGGCAGAAAGAAGCTTAAATTACAAGTGGAGAGAGCACATTTTTAATGAATTCTGCTGAAAAAATTTGAAATGAGTAGAAAAAATGTGGAATTAGCCCAAAAAGCTAGAATGAGCATAAAACAGCTAAACAGTACCGGTAGCTGAATTAGCAGAAAAAGCTAGAACTTAAAGAAAGGAGCATAAAAAGCTGAAATCAGCAGAAAGAAGTTAGTAGTACAAAAAAATGTAGTTGGCAGAAATAATCTGCAAGGAGCACAAAACAGCTAAAAAACAGCTGAAATTAGCCAAAAGTAGCTGCATTTTTTAAATTTGCACAAGGAAGCTGAAAGAAGCTGAACCAGAACAAAATATGAAAGGAGAAGTAAAAGGTTGTAAACAGATATAAAGATTTGAAGGATGTAAAATGAGCTCATTTCATTTTCTATCAGGAAAAAACATGTCTTGAAAGGCTAAATATTTAAAAAAGTTAACCCATACCAAAGGTTATAGCAGGATGATGAGCTGAACGTTTTATGATTTGTTGAAATAGTAGAAAAACTGGGAACAGAGAAAGATGCTGAAAGACGTACGGATGAAAAATTTATCACAATTGTGTGAATGCTTCTTGAACATTCACACAATCAGACCAGCTTTCGACACCCTCCAGTGATGGACCAACAGCTGTTCATTGCCAAAAAGAAAGGTGAGGGGGTAAAAATGTGTAAAAGTGAAGGGAAGTCAGTTCTTCTACACGAACGATGGATGTTCTGCCCCTCATCCTGTCATTTGTCGTCGCCAAACCACAACGATTCAACCAGACAGTTAAAACCCGTCTAGAAAACCAAAATCCCAGAAAAAATCCATCCAACAGTGTCCCATGTGACGCACGTGGGATGTAGGCTTTAAATACTTCCTGTTTAGCCAACTTGGATACACTAAATAACAATAAACAATCAGAACTTGGATGCAAACATCATCTTCAGGCTTTAAAACCATTTTACAGTGCGAGACATTTTTATGACAACTAAAAAACCGCAGAGTGCCAACGCTACAGCTTAAAAACCCAACATCAACATTGTAAGAACAATAAAGTCCTATGGTAATCCTTGAAGAAATGCATATCGCCCGCCATCTTTCATGCCTGAGTTTTAGATAACATGTTTTAGTGAGAAAAGATGTGGCAACAACCTCTGGTTTGCTTATACAGTTGTACCACGTGCTTTTTATGTTTTACTTGAAAAAAAAAAAAATTAAAAAGCTTTTTGTTTTATTTAATGACTTGATATAACTAATAAAAATTAATCTTATTTTGGCAGCTAACTCAGATGTTATAACTACTGAACAGTGTGACATTCATTGATCTGACAGTATATGAGTGCAAAATGTTAAAGTTTATATTTAGTTCAAAAATAAAACATCTGAGACCTTTCATAAAAGTTCATGTTCAACAATCTAGGTACAAATGCAACAAAGTTAAGTCAGGTCCGCTGGATGGTTTCATTTTTGGTTGAAATGTTTCATCATTCATCCAAAGGACTTCATCAATCCTAGGAGCCACAAACAAACTCAGTCCAACAAGCTGTAAAAGTTGTGGTTTTGACCTTGGTGTTGTGTTCATGTCTATTCCCTGATCCTCTGTTTGCATCTCTATAGGGTTTGTGTTTCTTTGGTGTCTAGCCCCCATCTTGTGTCATGTTTATGTCCTGCATCTTCAATCTCTGTCTCTGGCATCTGTGATTGCTCACAGGTGCCTCCGCTTTGTCTGCTTGGTGCTTCCTGTATATAAGTCTGTGTCTCTGTGTTAGTCTTTGTCCTGGCATTGTATTAACTGTACACTGGTGATGTCCTGTTCTGCTTCTTGTGTTCATCCCTTGGTTTAGGTAAGTTTGCTGCCCCGTCAGCTCCTTTGTTTTGTAAAATAAATTCTTGATTTGATATTATCTTGAGTCCCTGCCTTCACCATTGGGTTCACCAGCACCAGCCATTGTGACACAAGCAGCACACACCCATAGTGGACCAACCAGTTAGCTGGTTAGGTAGTCCTCGGGTTATGATGGTCTCGAGTTGCGACGTTTCGAGGTTACGACACATCTCCCATTTACTATGAAAAGCCTTATTTTGAGTTACGCAGTTTTATGTTGTAAACGTCGTAACACAGCGGCGCAGCAGCGGACGAATATTGTACTGTACGCAGTGCAGAGGCGGAGGAATACTGTACAGTACGCCGCTCTGGACTGAGGAGGACGGCGTCACCAGCATCCCAGTAAGCCATTAACTCTTTTTGCCCTTCATTATAGCTCCCAAACGTAATAATAATTGATAATTATGTAGGGTACTGGGTTAGGATAGGCTAAGTGCTTGGTAAAACAGGTACTGTGCATGTGTAGGGTACGGTATGTACGTACGTTCTGACGTCGAAAATAGGTTTACGACGCCGCGTAAGAATGGATCTACGTCGTAAGACGAGGACAACCTGTATAATATGGTTTCTGGACCCGCCCTCTCCCCCGTCGACCCCTCTGAGGCAGCCATAGTCAATGTGGTTCAAAACATCAAAGTTCATGTGCAATAATCTAGGTAGAAAATGCACCAAAGTTCAGTCAGGTCATCTGGACGGTTTCTTTTTTTTACTGAGACATTTCATCCTTCATCCAAAGGCTCCTCGGATTGATGAAGACCTTTGGATGAAGGACGAAATGTCTCAACAAAAAACTAAACCGTCCAGATGATCTGAGACCCTTTATTTTTCTCTCAAAACAGTGACATGACGCAATGATTAGGTGTAAACTAACCTTTTTTATTTGCTGCTAGGCTTTCATGTGACCTTTTGTTAGAAAAATTACCAAAAACAAATTTCTTGCCCACTTGTTAAAATTGTGTACAGACACTGCGCTTTTATTTATTTGCATGTAGCCTGTAAAGAGTCTTTTTTCCTTTCATCTCAGGCAGCAGAGGTGCTTAAAAGGCTTCTTTCCCTCTTTAGTGAAGTGTTATGTAATCTAAAAGAATCAGAGCCCGCCGTCAATAAAGCAACCACTTTACTATTTAATCCAAACACAAGACCTTCTCAGTGACAAGAAGCTGAAAAAAGATGTGATAAAAGTCAGAGGAGCTCGAGGAGCAGAACAAACACACACATGCTGCAGGAGTTGGATGCACGGTTACTAAATCAATTCTAACTCAATTCAGAAGTTCAGCCCGAGCCTTTAGTGCCGCGGGAAAGCAGCCCAAACGATTCTGTCATTGTGCTGTGTCGAATAATCCATATCTCAGATTTTAGAAAGGCTGATTGAATCAGCTGCATTGTGTTGTTAAATTAAAAAAGCTAGCATTAGAGGAATGCATATTACCCACCACCTTTCATTCCAAAGTTTTAAAACATCAGCTTAAGAATCAGCTTTAGAAATGACAGAGTTAGCTGTATTGGTCTGACCTTGAACATAACATTATGGGATAGCCCGAGTCATGAAAAGATCTGTAAAATTATCTGAGTTATGGCCACTGTTGTGTTGGTTAATGTGAATTAGCTGTGGCAGTCAGCTTGAACTGGATTGACTCCTAAAGGTAATCAATCGTAGTCAATTCTCAACTTATTGTGCGTAAAGTTTGAACGTTTTCTCATTTCAAAGGTGAGAGTTCTTCAGGTACTCTGATTTCCTCACACGTTCCAAAAACAGGAACATAAAAGTAATTTATAACTCAATTGACAATAAGCGTGCATGGATTGTTTTGTCTTTGACAGTTTATGGAGTTTAACTGGGCCAGGCCCCAGATTCTCCTCACAACCATGAACAGGAACAAGCCAGTGTGGAAAATAAAGCAAAAAGGAAGAAGAAACTAATAATCTGATTGGAATCAATTAGATCATCAAAGAAAAATGTGTTGAAGCATGTATGGAATGTCGCTTCTCTTCCTGTCGCTCCATTAAAGGCATCACTAGAAGCACCTGTTTTAAAACGGAGGCTGCAGGTGCAAAAACGGTCAAACTAAATAAATGCGTGCTGAACGGCAAACAACTCGGCTAGGTCAATTAAACCGAAGAGACAACAGGTTGCACAAAAACAGTTTGTCTTTTTAACGATGTAGAGAGTAGACATTAAAATATCCAGTTTAGCCAGCTCCATAACTGCTTGCTTCATTACCTCTTCATTACAATCAATCTGTCTTTAGACAGCTTCTGCCAAAAAGCCGTGAAAAGATTACCGTTAAAAGACTACACCCTGTACCACGCTGCGATTTATCTCCCAACTGCAGGAAGACGTGACAACGTTGTGAAATGTCCGTCTCTCCACATCAGCTAGTCCAGGTTTCAGAGTTTAGGCAGACTGGACTAAAGCAACACAATGTCAAGAAGGAAAGACATCAGCAATCTCTCCAGAGAGACAACTGTCGCTGCCCAGCAGATGGAGAAAGGTTAAAGGTCATTTCCAAACACTTTGGAGTCTGTCATTCTATAGAGAGAAAGATTATTCTCAAGTGGAAAATAACATTTAAGATAACTCCCAGGAGTGGATAATCCAGCAAATTCCCCCCAAGGTCAGACTGTGCAATCCTCAGAGAAATGACAAAAAAACAAAGAGCTCCATCTCAAGCTTTACAAGCCTCAATTAGCATGTTAATTGTTGAAGTTCATGACAGTACAATAACAGTACAGCATGTAAGAGAAAACCTCTATTATATATCATTAAAAAAAGTTAAAAAATATATGTGCATGTATTTTTTTCTTCTTCTTCTTTCAGCTGCTCCCTGCGTCACGGGTCGCTACAGCAAATTAACTCGCACAAAGACTTGGCAATTGTTTTTATGCCGGATGTCCTTCCTGACACAACCACACACCACCGAACTACCACAGCCCTCTGTGTGGAGCAGAGAGCTGCTATCTAGGACACCCGAGGAGCAGATGGTGGGAGTTAAGGGCCTTGCTCAAGGGCCCAGGGTGGGGCAAATGAGGGTGGGGGTGCTTCACCTACCCCATCCACTTTTATTTTATTTTATTTTATTTTTTTTTTTTTTATGTTGTCGGTACCGGGGCTTGAACCAGGGATTTTCCAATCACAGGCCCAATGTGTCTGCAGCTGCAACAACCTTCTACAACTGTAGTTATCAACTGGTGGCCCATGGGCCAGTTTAGGGTTGCTGGATGTGGATTTTGTGGCCAGTAAGGGTGACATTATAAAGCAAAAATAAAAAAATCAAATGATTGACATTTATTAAAGAAAAATAACATTCTTGTAAAGGGGGAACAAATCAGTTTTTTTAATTAGAAAAATCTATAAACTCTGGAGACAGTTCTTCATATAAAGAAATAACACATCTAAGTGACATGTTTTACTCCTTGTACTCGCTCCAGTATTCACATACAGTACAGGTAGTCCTCGACCTACGAACGGGTTCCGGACCTAAGGACCGTTCGTAGGTCGATTCTGCCGT
>JARVLU010000179.1:11144580-11156407 GCA_031762415.1 Simpsonichthys santanae | reverse complement strand
ACAGCACATCTCACCACTGTCCTGCTGTCCTCATACATGTCCTGTCTATTCTCTGCCATTCCAGATTTCCTCATGCAAGACCACACCTCCTCTCTTGGCACTCTGTCATATGCTTTTTCTAAATCCACAAAGCCACAATGGAGTTCTTTCTGACCCTCTCTGTACTCCTCCTGCAGCATTCTCAAAGCAAAGATGGCATTTGTGGTGCTCTTTCTCTGCATGAAACCATACTGCTGTTCACAAATAGTCACCTCTTAGTCTAGCTTCCACAGCTCTCACCCAGATTTTCATTGTGTGACTCATCAACATCAATTAGCATGCTCTTTGATCTAAATTCCTCTGTAATTGCTACAACTCTGTACAACACACTTGTTCTTAAAAATGGGCATCAGCGCCGTACTTCTCCATTCCTCAGGCATTTTTCCACCCTCAAATATACTATTGAATATTTCATTCAAAGACCTCACTGCCATCTCCCCAAGACATTTCAAAATCGCCTCTGGTATGTCATCAGGTCCTATGGCCTTCCCCATCTTCATTCTTTTCAGAGCTTTCTGGATGTCACCCTCACTAATCTTTCCCAGTTCCTGGTCCACAGTTTCTATGACAGCTACTCTTCTTTCCTTTTCATTCTCTTCATTCATTAGATCCTCAAAGTTCTTCTTCCATCTTTCCATCACACTCTGTTAAAACTTTACCATTCATATCTTTCACAAGTCCAACATGTTGCACATCCTTTCCAACCTGATCCCACTGTATCACCAATCAATACAAGTCCCTCTCACCCTCTTTAGTATCCATCCTTCCATACAACTCGTCATATGCACTCTGCTTTAAGGTAGCTACCTTCCTCTTTGCTCTACTTCACATTTTCTTATATTCCTGCCTCCTCTCTTCAGTGTTCTCACTGTCATCAGAGGCATCAGGCATCTGAGGCAAAATGCTGTGAAATTAATCTCTAACTGAAATTATTTTAATTACCGGTATAAAGAATCTGAAGAAGACATCAATGCTTATAGCTATAGGGTAGAGTTGCATTTGGGCCTAAAAAAATTGCTTTAATCCAGTTAAATACTCTGATGGCAATTCATTGAGTGTTTCACAAATATTCAAAATTAGCACTTGTTAAATTTGTATTGCTCACTGTGTCAAAAGTTTTAAACAAAGTTCTCATTTGATCTGTTAGTGCTCAGAGTTTGTCTGGTATGACTGTCAGCTACTACCACTTAAAAATGTAGGTGTGGCATCCATCTGGATTCAGATTGATTGCAAAATAATTATCATTTGTAGAAGAACATCTAATGATTACATTCAGTCAGTTTCAGACCATGAGATGCTAAGAGACAAACACATACTGTAGTTTACACGCTCATATTGTATGTTTACACGCAGTCATAAACTAGATGTTTGAGATAATCATAAAATATTTGTAACCATGGCAGTAAAATAAGTTTTTCTGTTCGTTCTAGTAAAATTACAAATCAATTACCCACTCCAGCGTTCGTCTGCCCTCTCTGTAACTCTGTTTTACACTCTTAATTAACAGCACTGATAAGCCTTTTTATTAGCCAAGAGTTCACTGCAAGTGTCAAACACATCCTTAATTTTCATTAAGTGGTAATTAAACTTAAATCTTCCACCAATCAATTATTTCGTGTACAGTAGCTAATTGGCCAGCTATGTATTTGGTCTCTGCAGCTCCTACACATTAGCATTTTAATTAAATCTTATGCAGCATTGTAGCTGAGATACTTTGTACAACAGTTTAGGACCAAGTTGGTGTGCAGAGTTTTCCAGGTCTTCAAAATGTTAAGTGTTATGCTGTTTTTGTAAAGCAAAGCGGACAGACTTTTATATTTTTTGTGTTAACAACTGTTATAGAAACTGAGAAAAATTGCAAGTAGTTAAGCAGGAGTTATAGAAAACTGCAACAAAGTGAAACTTTAGCCGAAAGGTAAATTTTCTGCTTGTTGTAAATAAACATGTTGGTTTGTCACGGTTTGAAGACGCTTGGACACTTATTTCATCTCTTTGCTGCTTGTGTGCGGCCTTTCCTTAGTTACATGACCACTGAGGGATTCACAATTAAGCTGAATCAGGATGCAGGGTTTAGTTAACAAAAACAACCCCTAACTAGACAACACGGAGCAGCAAAGACAAGTTAGAACATGAGCTAGTTCTGAGCCAACAGAAGGGTCCAGAGTCCACATTCAGCTTAACTTTTATTTGTTTATTTATTTTTAGCATTTCCCCACACCTAACTACATCTTGCTGGTTTGCATGGCCACTTTTGCAGGAATGTGAAGTTTGTATGGATTGGGTACTTTTTCTTTGAAACGGGAAGTGTGCTCCCAGAACAAACTGTTTCGAGACAAAGTTCAGAATAAACAGACATTTACCTGCTCACAGACAGCTCAGGAGGTAAGGTGTTCAGAGAAAGTTAGTGTAGTTAAATTTTTTATGTGCCAGTCTGTCAATAAAATGACAAATATGTAGCGCAGAACACCAAGCTAAAATCATTTGGAAAAAAAAAGATTTGTGTGTGTGTGTGTGCGTGCGTGCGTGCATGTGTGCGTGCGTGCGTGCGTGTGTGTGTGTGTGAACACAAATAGAATGCTAACTGAAGAGTTCAACCTGAATAGGCGATGTTAATATAAGCTGACCAGAAGTTAAAATGAGGAAAACAGAAGGTTTAGCTAAAAACATAAATTAACAAAATTATAACTGGATTCTAATAGCAACTAAAAGCAAAAAAGTAACTAAAAAGTAAAACCACCAAACTAATTTTAAAAATTCCCTAAAACAACAGATAAAAATTTAATTTGACAATGACTTAATGATAAAATTGCCAAAACCATAGCTAAGAGCAAACATTTGAAAAACTGCAGCTAAAAGCTATAGCCATAGATAGTGGACTATCTTCTGTGTCTTCTACACAGAAGATAGTCCACTTGTGTACTCCTGCCTCCACTCTTATAGGTCCCCCTATGTTCCTCCCTCTTTTAGAAATAGGTAGTCATTTCCATCCTTTTGGCAAAATCCAACACCATCTGTCCTTCCTGGTTTCTTTCCTGGACACCAAACCTACCTATCGCTTCCTCAGCCCCTCTGTTTCCTTCACGAATGTATCCATTCAGGTCTGCTCAGGGTATACGCTCTATCACTTCATCCATGTCTTGCCAAAGTTGATCTTTCTCCTCTACATCACACCCAATCTGTGGAGTATAACAACTGACAACATTCAACATCAGACTTTCTACTTCTAACTCCAGGCACATCATCCTATTTGACACTCTTTTCACCTCTACTAAATTACTTGCAAATTCCTCTTTCAGGACCACCCTTACCCCTACCACCCGTTTCTCTTTCTATCCACGCCATGGTAAAACACCTTATACTCTAACTCAGTGCTGCAAGCCTAGCTGCCCTTTCCCCTGGTTTCATGCGCCGATAAAACATCTACCTTCCTTCTCTGCATCGTGTCAACCAGCCCTCCACCTTTAGCTGTCATTGTCCCTACATCCCTCAGTCCTACCCGCTTGACAAATTCCCTATTCATATTCTGCTGATTATTTTGTCACTTGAAACTGTGAAGTTCCTGAAAGCTTGTTTCTGTACTGTGCTGGAAAAATGCACAGGAGAAACTATTAACAGGAAAACCATGGTGTCAACATTATTTCGGCATTCACACTGTAAACAAGTGCTTTATCAAGACTGGATAATTGACCGAAAAAAAAAGGTCTCTGCTAAAGTTCAGACACAGGTCTCATGATGAAGCTTTGAAAAGCTCAGAGGTAAAACTTTAATTACTCCCAGCCTTTCTTGTTCCTTCTTGTTTTCTCTAATCAACACAGCCAATCACCAGCCTCCAGTCTTGCCCTCTTTGAGAACTTGATGACGAAGCTGTGGGATCGGTGGTGCAGCACTGATGCTCACTCACTCTGGAAAGCCATTTTCATCCACAAGAACACAGAAGTGACCGATTTTGTGGGATCCGGCTACAACTTTGAACAATGTTTGAGTTTTCCATCAAACTCCTGGGACTGAGAGTGTTTGTGTCTTTCATGGGATTAGCAGGCAACATCTTTCTTATCATTTTTATCAATCAGACCAAGTCCTCCCATGTTAAATCGTTTGAGTTGTTTCTTCTGGGACTCGCTGCAGCCAACTTGGAGGAAATTGTCATCATAAACATGTATGATGTTATCATCCTTCGGACTTCCTCCACCACCGCTGCTGCCTGGTGGTGTCGCTTATTCAAGTTTCTGACCATTTTTGGTGAAATGGCCAGCATACTCTTCACTGTCATCATCAGCGTCTACCGCTACCAGAAGCTGAAGGATGCCAAAAGAGTCAACCTCCCGATTTGCCTGGACAGCATTCGGTCTGCCTGGTTGATGAGTGGGATTTGCGTGATGCTCTCGGTGGTAATCGGCCTTCCCATTTTTGCCATCACCCTTCAAGGCTCGGTGAAAAACATAACAGAAAACAGCAGCTGCCCTCCTGACTTCTTTAACTGCAGTAAAAATGACTGTCCAACAATTAACCTTGTGTATAAATATGTGTTCTTACTGGTATGCTACATGTTGCCGCTGATCATCGTCACAGTCAGCAGCTGCCTCATCATCATAGTTCTTCTAAACCAGGAGAAGGCAGTGATACCGGAGGATGATGTTAGCTCTTCAAACCAGCACCAGCACAGCAAGAACACTCATAGTCACAATGATGATCATAATCATGGTCATGGTCACGGTCATGCTCATGGTCACGGTCATGCTCACGGTCATGGCCATGGTCATGGTCACAGTTTACATCGAAGTACAGGTGCTGTAGTAGCAGCCATGTGGTTATTCCAGGTAGACTGGAGTCTCTACTTGATCCTCCAATGGCTTTTAAGCCCAAATGACTTCCCTTTTTGGTTAGAAATTGAGTTCTTCATCTCAACTTCCTATACAGCCATCAGTCCATATGTGTATGGGATTGGAAATCATCTGTTCTCTCTACAACATTTTAAACAACTTTTTAAGCTTTAGACCAGCCTCTTTGTTGCTTCTGAGCTCCTCTGTTTCTAAATAATGAAATAATATATACTAATATAATATATAATATTATTCTTAGAAAGAGAAGTTTTTTGAAGCTTAAAATTATTGGGGCTGTCCCAAATGGACATTATATCAAAGTACTGATCATGGCATGTTTCCTTGAAAGGTAATAGATTTGTGTTCTCAGCTCCCGATCCAATACTATCTATGATTTGTTGTTGTTGTTGTGACAGCCGCACTGCAACACAACTGCCCTACAGCAGCTGTAATATGGCACCAGTTGTGATGTATAGGCTTGGAAGTTAAAGGTGCCCGAGTGTATATCTGTCATCGGGGGTAAAAGATTTGCTAACAGAATGCCGGGATAGAACCAAACATACAACACAAAGGCCACAGATGTGATAACCGTCACAGTTAGCAAAATAATGTATCAAACGGAGACGTGGTATTAGCTAATGCTTATTTTAAAATGGCTCAGTTGGTGTCAGGGATCAAATGTCTTCGTTAGGACACCCTTCGTTAAAATTGTAGAATGCCTAATGTAATGATGTACCTTCACTTCACTTAAATGTTAGTTTACTGCAGCTCATCGCAATCATTTTTTATTTAATGAAGAAAAATGTTACACTGTGTGAATAAAATATTTGCTTTTCTTGTTAATTTTAATACAGTATAAGGTACATTTATCTGAGTTCTAAATTTCACTGAGTTTTGAAGCTTTTTTTAAAGTACCGGTAATCAAAAGACTCACCAGTCCACTTTTTTAGTTGAATTTCCATATTGTTCACGAATTTGAGCAAATCTCATGTTTCATTTATCTATTGTACTTCTGGTTTTCACTTTTCATTGCATTCTCATCTATATTTTATTAGAAATATTTTATTACTTTCACATGTCTATTATATTGAAACAGATTTAGTTTTGTTTCATTTTAAAATCACATATCCTTTCGAAATAAAATTTTATTTCATTTAGTCCTTTTGTACATTTTTTTGTAGAAAAGAAACATTTTGCAAGCTACATTACAAAGTAGTTCCAGATTCTTTTCCAACAATAAATCGGTCTCATAAGATGCAGTGTGGTAAACAACGGTCTCTGCTCCACTCTGAAACATGCTGGCTCACACGGCGCCTTGTTTCTTTTAATGCAGCTCCACACAGTGAAGCTTTTAGCCGTGTGCGCAGAACAACATGACCTTTATTTGTAGTGTGAGCTGGGAGACGAAGCAATTCTGTTCCTCGCACCGTCTCAAACAAAGACCTGACAGAGTCGTCAAACAGCTGGAGTTACCTCAACTAGTTCTGGGGCCTTTTCAGGATAGATATTGATAATGTTTTTCATTAGAGTTTTACTGGCTTCAAAGACAATGAGTGAAAAGACTTGTAAATAATAAAAAGTTGTATTTTGATGTTAAGGCAGGCGAACGAATCTGCGTGACTGCTTAGATCCAAGATGTAAATAAAAGTTGAATCTGAAGATTTTTGGTCAAGTTGCTAAATTATTATAAAAGTTGCATTAATGAAGAAAAAAAAAATATAATGTGTCTCTCTTTCTTACTGTGTTCCTTATAGAAACTTTTGCAATCCATCATCTAAAATCTGTTATAAGCTAACTCTTATGTTTGAGTCGGGCTGCAATGTGACGTTTTAGCCTCCATGTTTTCTGGTGTTTTAGGTTTTATTTTAACTTTGTGCTATTTTTTAATTGTAATGGAGGTTTAACATTTAATTGTGGAAGAACTTCTAGAAGTTATGGCAGGTCAGTGGACCAGTTGTTGACAGCTACAGATCACATTTTTTGATGCTGCTTTGAGTTTTAAAATGCTTCAAAATACTAATACAATATTTATTGTATGATTAAAAAAAAATCTTTATGTCTAAGAGACAAAAAGTCAGATCAAATAAGATTTTCATATTTAAGGAAATAAAGGCATCACTCTCCTCCTCCCTGGTAAGGTCTATTCAGGGGTACTGGAGAAGCAAGTCCAATCGTTGGTCGAACCAGATCCGGGAGGAACAATGCAGGTTCCGCTGTGGAACACTGGATCAGCTCTTTACTAGGGTCCTCAAGGGGTCATGGGAGTTTGCCCATCCTGTCTACGTGTGTTTTGTGGATTTGGAGAAGGCATTCGACCGTGTTCCTCGGGGTACACTGTGGGGGGGTGCTCCGTGAGTATGAGATCGGGGGCTTGTTGCTATGGGCTGTTCAGTCCCTGTACAAATGGTGTAAGAGCTTGGTTCACATGGCCGGCAGTAAGTCGGAACCCTTCTGCTTGGGAGTTGGACTCCACCAGGGCTGCCCATTGTCACGCATTCTGTTCATAACTTTATGGACAGAATTTCTCGGTGCAGCCAGCTGGGAGAGGGTTTCCAGTTCGGTGGCCTCAGGATTCCATCTCTGCTCTTTGCAGATGACGTGGTCCTGTTGGCGTCATTGTGCCGTGATCTTCAGCTCTCACTGGAGCGGTTCACAGTTGAATGTGAAGCAGCTGGGATGAGAATCAGCACCTCCAAATCTGAGGCCATGGTCCTCAACCTGAAAAGGGCGGATTGCTCTCTCCAGATCAAGGGTGAGGTTCTGCCTCAAGTGGAGGAGTATCTCTGGGTTTTGTTCATGAGTGAGGAAAGAATGGATTGACAGATGGATTGGTGCAGCGTCTGCAGTATTGCAGACTCTGTACTGGTATGGTGAAGAGAGAGCTGAGCTGTAAGGCAAAACTCTCTGTTACCGATCAGTCTACGTCCCTGCACTCACCTATGGTCACAAGCACTGGGTAGTGACTGAAAGAACGAGATCATGGATACAGGTAGTTGAAATGAATTTCCTCTGCAGGGTAGCTGGACTCTCCCTTAGAGATAGGGTGAGAAGTGTGGTTATCCAGGAGAGACTCAGAGTAGAACCACTGCTCTACCACACCAAGAGGAGCCAGTTAAGGTGGTTTGGGCATCTGGTAAGTATGACCCCTGGACGTCTCCCTAGTGAGGTGCTTCGGGCATGTCCCCACTACTGGGGTGGGTTGTCACGCATGCTGGGGTAAGTTGTAACAGGAGTGTGTGCATGTGTAAATTAGTGTAGGACTACTAGAACAAACGTTCTTAACGATATGTATGCCTCTACTGTACCTGTGTAAAGAACGTTAGGTCAAATAAAAACTAGGACTATGTATGTATGTCTATAGGCCTTTATTCTTAATCAGTCACGATGGTGACAAATGAACTACACTGGAGTGCAGGCTTGTTAGCTCAGAAACTGTATAAAACACAACTTCCTTTGGCTCTGAGTTGCAAAATGGCTCCATAGACAACACAACACTTTTCATCATGAGGTCTTAGAATCCTCAGTATTGGCTTTCAACATTTTCTTGCGGGCTTTCTCTCCTTTGCCTTTATTCTTTCCTGAGATACTCTTACATTTTTGCTTCCTCTTCTCTCTTTCTCCATCAGTGATTGCTTCACTGGTGTATCAGTATATAAAACTCCACCCAGAAAGGTCCCAGGCTGGGATTTAAACAGGCAACCTGCTCACTGAGAGGCAACAGCTCTACCAACCGCACCACTGTGCCACCGGCCAAATACTGTACCTGTGGATTGGAAACCAGCTTGAATGTTTTTGGGTGTTGCAGCTACAGGCAGAGCAGACTTCACAACTTGGAATATCTTATAATATATGGTATATCATCATCGTCTTGGCAGGATTCAGTTTCATCCAAACATTTTTTTTTTTTAAATTTGCAGGCAAATCTCTGTCTGTCTTTCTTTTCCACCATACATTCTGTAAAATTATTAAAATCAAAAAGGTTTTCTTAGTTGTATGTCAGAGGATCATTGTAACACTTTTTAAAGATGTGTTACAACGATCCCCACCCCTGTCAGCCATTGTTTAGCTAGCTAGATTAGATTAATGGTTTGAAATTAGCAGGGGAAAAATGCATCACATTTTGCCTGAGAAGCTACAATTCAATGTAATGTAGTTCATATGGTTTTATCTGCAATAATATAACTACTAAACAAAATATAGTCTTGGTTCAAAAATTCACTTTCATACCTCAAAATCAGTTTTTTCTTTATAGAATCTGCATACATTTGTTTTAAAGCTTGGCACTCACTATGTGGGATCAGGGAGGAATTGAGTAAGCAATGGAATGATGACTCCTATCTTATCCATAGTGGTGTTCTCCCCAACCATACCCGTTTTCCCAAAACATTCAATTTTAAAAGTAATTACTAGTTTTCATGTGTCATAACAACATGTTTTAGTAGAATAGAGCAATAACAGCATAAAGACCAAGTGGTCGGAGTTAAAATGAAGACCCTAAAAAATAAAGATGGTAGATCTGTCACATTTTACAGAGCAATAATTGTCTCTTTGATAGTGTTGGTGATAGGCTATATTTATCACTGAATAAAACTGGAAATCCTAAATCCATGCCTTAATTTGTTAAAGATTTATGCCAGAACCACATTTGCTCTGTGATGCCAAATGAGCAAAATGTACAAAGAGCTGTTTTAATTGAGTGATTAGTGTTTATTTTATTTTAATTTTGTTTCTACAGAGCGTCTGTGGCTGAGTGGTTGACCGCCAATGCAAGAGTTGGGGGTTTGAATCCACCGGCAGTCACATGACAACGTGTCCCTAGGCAAGACCGATGTGTGTCCCATCAGGTATGAACGTAATAAAGCGCTGATAGTCTCTTTAGAATAATTTGTTCAATTAGCTTTGCAGAATAGTAGAGTGATGCATGAATGTGTAAATGGGGGCACAGATTAGTGTAAAGCGCTTTGAGTCTCTTGATCATAGTACAGTCCATGATTCTTCTCAGCATCACCATTTTTTTAAAGCGCAAAGCCAATCAATCGGCAAACTATTAATTTGATGGTTGCAGTCAAACGTTGATATTTTAACGAGGTTTATCGTTTAAATAAACGACCAGGGACGTTTTATCTGCTTTAAAAATGACTGTATTCGCACGTTATTTTTGTTTTAAAAAGTGTCTGACACGACGACGGCACAGTCTGGGTAGTACAATGGCCGCCGGAGCTCCACCGCCTACGTCACGACCCGAACGCTCGGATGTGTGTGTTACAGCGTGTGTGTGCCAATGAGTGTGTGTGTGAAGGAAAGGTTGGCGTGAGAAGGAGGAGGAAGAAAGCCAAAATGTCACGCCTTTATTATCAGAAACAATTTTCTGGGACTTTTAAAGCGTTGTCCCAACGGGCGCGCGGACACAGCTCGAGCAAGTGGCGACGAAAAATAAATAAATGTTGTGGATGTTTTCCCGCTCTCCTTCAACATTAGGGAATCACGCGCCATCGAACCTATAAGAGAGCTGGGGGGTGATAGGCTGACCGTGCACGCGCTTTAGGCTCTCCGTCGCGTGCATTACCCCCCCCCCACCCCCGCTCACACTCACACACTCACGAACGCAGGTCGGTCGATGGGAGGCGAGCACACGGCGTGGCTTTCGGCCTCCATTAGCCAGTTCGTGCTCACGTTCGAGGATTGATTTGTTCGTTGTTTTTATTTTTTACAACCGACGGAGACGACGTGGCAGCTACCGTCAAACCGAGCCGGTGTGTCGCGAGGCGTTCTGTTTGAAGAGGTGAGGAGGCTTCCGCGAAGCGTGCAACTTTTTTTTTTCTTCTTCTTCTTGTTCTCCAACTTGCGGAGTGAGTGGAGCGGGCGGCCTTCCTCTCCCCGCGGGGGCAGCGTGCGAGGAAGAAGAGCTGCTGTTCGTATTTCTACATCATCTTCTTCTAAACAGTAAGTTCGACCATTTCTGGGGGTGAACGTTAATTTAATGCGCGCGAGCGGATTAATAACACCTTCATTGTGCAGCGGTGTGACCGTGTGATAACACCAGGGAGGTGGGGGCAGGAGAACAACAAAACAGGTTACTCTTCTGACCCCGTCCAGAGCCTCTCTTCAAGGTAATTGTTATGTTTTTGTGTATATTACACATCGAAACCAGGCCTGTGTCCTCGGTCAACTAATAAGTGGTCCACTAACTTCAAAGTCCACCACTCAGTTTGAGTGCAAAATACTGAGCCAAACTTTAACACTGCATCTTTTTATTAATTGATTTTAGAGGATTATCACTTTAAACAGGAAGCCATAGACAATATTAAGCTCCAAAATGAGATTTTCAAAACAAATCATTGAGTCAATCTTAACTGATAATCAAGTGAAGTAACTCAGGCTCGGATAAACACGTTATGTTGAGCGGGAAAAAGATGTCACATTTGGTTTGTAGGGCAAGGGATTGATTCTCAGCTGGTGGATCGTGGGCCTTCATCAAAAATGTGTGGTTGATGTTTCTAAAACAGTTAAGTCTGGTCCTCTGGACATTCAAAAAACAAACAAAAAAATTGTAGAAACGTTATATAAATGTTTCTTCATTTTTTATTTATTTATTTTTTTTGAATGTCCAGAGGACCAGACTCAACTTTTTTTAGATTTTTCTACCTGGATGATGGAGCTTGCATCAGGATAGTGTGGTTGATGCTTGAGTAAAGTGATGGAATAAACTGAACGGTTTGTTTGTTATAAACACTCAGTGGGTGAGATCTAAAGCTAAATTGCGAGTCCATTTGAAAGTACTTCTCAAAAGGGACGATCAAATTTGTAAACGAGAAAAAAACCCTGTCCAGTCTTTAAACTTTAAACTCCTGTTTTTAAATCACTTCTTGGTCTGCTGCCTTCATACGGCTTCGACTGCTTCACTGAAAGTTCTTAATGACGTTGTTGAAGCTTTGGATGCTAAGGATTATTGTGCTGCACTTTTCTTA
>JARVLU010000179.1:10873283-10886609 GCA_031762415.1 Simpsonichthys santanae | reverse complement strand
AAAAAAAAAAAAAAAAAAAAAAAAAAAAAAAAAAAAAAAAAAAAAAAAAAACATGACACAGGGTGAAAAATATGGTAATATTGAAACAAGTGGCGACACAGAATAGACAAAAATCACAAGTAGTCACTAAATGCACTGACACAAAGCTGGTATCAGAGGTAGAGATGACGAAGATGAAGATGCCTACCTTGAACCTGTTTGTTTGCATGATGTGATTTCAAAAGCTGTGCCGGAAAAAGCAAATCATATTAAAACCAAAATGTGCATACATGTTAGACATGTACAGCTACTGTGACACATGGTGAAACAAAAAGCAAAGATGGGATGTGACCTCACAAACACGTCTGTTAACACTTTAAATACACAAAATATTTGTGTTGAGCTGTTTGTATCATCTACAATTCAAACAGCTGCTATTATTCTGTGAATACATGTTTTAACTGGAGTTTCTTTAATAATCAGTCTAATTCTCTTTCCTTCTCGTGTTTTACCTGCTCGTTGTGCTTCTCCAGTTTCTCCAGCTGCTCTCGCTGGTTCTTCTCCAGCTGCTCCATCTCCTTCTGATGCTTCATGGCCAGCTGCAAACCAAGACACGAACATGTGCGTCGAGTCAGAGTCATAAAAACATAAAAACCTCCAGCTGGGTAACATGAGAACCTACCCTCTTCCTCTCGTCCAGGAACTTCTTGGTGTTGCTGCTGTTCAACTCTCGCACTCTCCTGAACGACCAAAACAATCACAGCGTGAGGAAAACAAGCCTGCTTCCTGTTCCCGCCTCCGACTAACACCCTCAGCTGTGACCCACCTCTCTCGCTCCGCCTTGTTTTTGATGGTCTTGTCCTGGCTGATGGCTTTACTGTTTTCCATGGACGTCTTAGCTTGGGTAGCACGCATTTCTTTGCTCTGCCTGAGCAGCAAAACAAGAAGCAGAAACTCTACTAACAATCCAACTTCTATGGCGGCAGTAAAACATCTGTATCACTGGTGCATGATGTTTGCTCTCCAGCTATAATCAGCCTTTACGTCTGCGTATGAGCGTAAGGTGTGTGTCACCTTTCATGGATGACTTTGAGCTGTATGGTCTGCTGCTCCTGGACAGATGTTAGGAGCTTCTTGAGCTGCTCACACTGCTGGGTCACATGGCTGTCCTTCACCTCCTGCTCCTCACTGCTGTGGCTGCTGATCAGCTCCGACCATTCTTTAGTGTGCAGCGCCGTGATGTCCTTTATCTGCACAAACACAGATGTTGTCGTTCCCTCCACATGCAGCCCACACAGTCGGTAACTTTGTAGCATGGATGCTTCTGTACCTTTGCTTTATGGTCGCCAACTAGCATTTGGATCTTATCTTCTGTCTCCTTTTTCAGCTCTTGGCAGTTGTTCTCACTGTCAATAAACCACAGATAGAGCGACAAGTGACAGTCAGAGACAAAACAGAAACTGAAGAACTGGTTTCTCAGTGCACCACTGCTCTGCAGTTAAGCTAGCTTAAACTTAAACGACAAAGTCAACCAGTTGTAGCAAAGACCAAAACATCTCAGACCTCAATAACTTTTTAAGTTTTGAGTCAATGTTGCGCTGTCGAGTTTTACACCACTCCAAGAATGGAAGGAGCAGCCACTTTACAAACAATGATGGATATCTGCACTCTGACTTCTGTCTGGAGCAGGTAAGACTCTTACTACTCAAGTTCAAGTCAAGTTTTATTGTCATTCGCATCACATGTGGTACATGAGGTGAAACAAAACCATGTACACAGTGTACCATTTACATCAAAACTAGAAAATATAAAGTTTAAAAATGAAACAGTAGATAAGGATCTAAGCTATACTTTATACACTAAACACTAATAATGTAAAACCAGTGGTTAATTTGAACAGGATCCTGCCGGAACAAGATCCGGGAACTCCCTCATTTTCATCATGTCAGTTCCGGCAACTGTTCAATTGAATCCATCAGCTCATATCTCCGCCCATAAAAGTCCAAAGTCATTGCACATTTTTGATGATTTATTAAAAATACAAAGAGGAGACGTTGTCCATGTCTGTGGAGTGGATGTTACTGCTGCAGCAGGCGCAACAGCTCACGCACACGCAGCTGCCAGCAGAGACGCTGATCGCGTGTCCCGCGGGGATGAAGCATCTTCATCCACCTTCAGATGTGTCTCAGAAGCCAAAGCAGCACAAACGTAGCACTAACCACTCATTGCATTTACTGGAATTTTTGACGTGGGTGCAGGGTGTCAGCTTCACCATGCTCAGCTGTGCACCCTGCAGACAGTGCACATTTTACGCAAAGGAAAGTCTCCAGACAGCTCTGCAGAGCGTGCACAACTTCTAATGTGTCAGTACTCCTGCATACATTTCAAATATAATACATAAAAAAGCTTACAGTAAAAAAGAAAAAAAATAAATAAAAATGAGTGAAATGTTTCATGTGTATTATTCAAACTATCGTGTTTCAGAATTAGTCAAAATAACAGGATCATAATGTTAAAAAACTGTCCAGTTTATTTTCTAAAATAAATGGATGGATTGTCCTTAGCTGTGTACAACAGAGAATTGAAGCAGTGGTAACAGAGACTGGAGCAGAACAACATGCAGGTTTGAATTCAGCTGAGAAGAGTTCAGGTTGGACATTGAAGTTTGTGTGTGTGGTGGTGGGGGTGTGTGGGGTGGGGGGGTGGGGGGGTTAGAACGCTTCACAGAATCGGGGCTGCTATAATTCACTGCTCGCTAAAATAGTAATTTCAATTCAACCTTTATTTAAACAGGTTGGTCGTCTCATTGAGCCTCGTCATTTACAAGAGAGACCTGTTTTAATCAATTCCATGAAATATTTACAGACCTGCCTCCACCCTCATTTTTCTGGGGGAGGAACCACAGAACCTCCCCCATACCCACTCCCACCCCTGGACCGCCTGCTATTTGTGTTCTGGAATCAACTGTTTTACAAATTAAGCCCTGTGTAAAACAATATGGCATAACAACAGCAGCCCGGACATGAGTCTGTGATGAGCAGATGGGTATGAATGAATAAAGCAGCATGAGATCAGCAGCATGGAGCATCAGCAGCATGGATCATCAGCAGCACTGATAAGTCACATATCATTAATTAAAGGCATTACAGTGATTTTCCTGGTTAGATGTAGAAGCTGTTCCTCAGTCTAGTGGTTCTACACTTAATGCTCCTCAACCTCCTTCATGAGGGGAGTGGGGCAAAAAGTGTGTGTGCTGGGTGAGTGTGGTCCTTCATGATGCAGGTGGCTCTCTTCCTGCATCTGGAGGTGTAGATGTCTGTGATGGTGGGGAGACTGACTCCAACAGACTTCTGTGCAGTTGTGTACTCAAAGTACTTAAAATAATTAAATACTGTACAAACAAAAGCAAAGTAAAGGTCTAACATTCATTGATGGAATAAATTTTGCCTGTCCCCTTTCCTGCCAGAGTTTTACACTAAGGTCAACATTTGTTGAAAAATGAAGGAGTTGTTTAGGCCAAATCCAAAAGAGAACATTAAACAAGCTCTAAAATATGTAAAGTGGTGATTCTCAGCTGCTGCTACACCAACTTAGAGCTCAGTATCTGTAAAAATGACAGGGTTACAGCCATTTTAGTGTTTGCTAAGGTTGACTTCTAAATTTAATCAGTTGTAGATGTGCCTCTAATGGGCTGCGGTAGCTCAGTGGTCTGTGCCACGGTCTTGCAATCCTGAGGTTGCAGGTTCAAGCCCAGGGTGTGTCAGAAAGAGCATCTGGTGTTAAACAAATTGGCAAATCTTTCATGCGAGTCTGCTCACCGTGGCAACCCTTAAAGGAAGCAGCTGAAAGAAACTTACTAGATGTGCCTCCATTAACTAATTTCATTAAAACCTGTCCAGTGGTTCATGTGATATTTTGCGAACACATGCACAAAACAAACTCTTGATTGGTCACAAAGTTACGACAAAACAAATAAAGTTTCATGAGTTTCATCAGTTTTTACTCGTTGATTTCTCTTCCGATAACCAACTCCATGAATTTTACCTGTTCTCCACTTACCCTCGTTTCTTGATGGCTTTCTCTACGAGCTTTTCCAGCGTCGTCTTCTCCTTTTCGTGCATTGACACCAGCTTGTCCACCTGGGTGCAGTGAGCGTTCTGCATTGAATTTTGCTCCTGTTGAGTCAGAAACAGAATAGAAAAGTAATACATTACACATTTTTTCTGCACGAGTGTAGTTCTACCAAACAAAATTGAAATGAGATAATGAGTAAAAAAACAAACAACTACAGGTGATAGTTCAACTAAATTGTTTTGTTAGTGTTGTCCAGAGCGACATAAAGAGTTATTCAGCCAACAGCTGTATCTGATAGTGTTAACATTTACATGTTATGTAATAAAGATTAATATTGTGATAATTAATGAGGCTCTGCAGCGTAGTCGCTATGGTGAGGCTTGTCAAAGGAGAATTTTAGCAAGTGTGATTTATTGCAAAACATTCATTGTGTGTCTAATGTGTGTGTTTGTAATGGACTGATTGTGTTCCTGTGTGCAGACTAATAAAAGATGAAGCAGCGGGAGATGAAAGGCTGCAGCGCTCCCCTTGTCTCTGGTCTCCAGAACATCAATGACCGTCAGCCTCTTTGCATTACCAACATGCTCTTAGAGAACCACCTACCTTTGAGTGTTTCTTCTTTAAAGTGTTGATCTCCTTCTGCTGCTTCTTGATCAGCTTAAGATAGGTCTGCAGTGGGAGAGACGGAGGTTTGGGTTTGGGCATGTTAAGAGGAGCAGGCAACAGTTACTTCTGCTTGGACTGTTAGTCTAAACTCACCAGACCATTATGAGGGCAACCAATTATTATTATTATTATTATTATTATTATTATTTAATAAATGTATGTAATGTAACACATTTTTAAAAAACGTACAGTGATACTCTTGATCTTTAAAGTGGGGTTCAGTGGAACAGTTATAAACAATATCTTACCTGCTGTAGATAACTATTTGCACAAGCTCAGCTTAGAGAAAATGAGTTTAACTCTGACTTGATTCATGAGCTAACAGCTAGCAGGGTCTGGTCCTGCTCAGACTGCAGCAGTCTTAAAAACCATCTTAGAAACCATCTTCAACCTCAAAAATGTCATAACCATTCATGCCAACACCGTTTCTTAAGCATTTACGCCTCCATCAGTTATGTGGTTATACACAACTCTGCAGTTATGTGCAAAGCTGTAGCCCTTTCAGTGCAGCAAAGGGCTTTTCATATTAGTTAGTTCTGCTGGATTTGTGTACAGCAGTCCCTCGCTACTTTGCGCTTTGACTTTTGCGGTCTCGCTCTTAGCGGTTTATCAATGTAAGATAGTGCACAAGGAAAAAAAGATTGTATATGACACACGATTGTCAACTTTAATATAACTCATGTGACTGGGACAGTATGGGATACAGTAACAAGTTAACAAAAAAAAAAAAAAACTTCAGACAGGTCCCGCCAATTTGTATTTTTTTCTTAATACACCTACACTATATCGCCTGTCAAAAGGACTACATTACCCAGAAGCCCCAACAGTGCTTCCAGCTGTTACTTTCTGCTGTAATTGCGGGAAAGTTTTGATCCAATCCAAAAAAAGTTTGGTCCTTATTCATAGTGACACATCACACACGCACAGCAGATGCAGAGAGTCGTATGGAACCAACCAGGAATTGGACCAGAACTATGTCCAGCCTCATCGAGCAATCTGAGAGCTGCCTGCCGGCCCATGACACCTCTCCAGCAGGGAGGTATTGCTTGAAAGGTCTTTTCTCCGGAGCTCACCTGGACTTTTTTCATCCAGTTTTGGACTTGATCGAGACCATTGTGTGGTTTTGTGCTGACTATTCAAAGGTCCGGCTCTCTCTAAAAGTGTCTTGGTGCTCAAGGGCTACAGAGAACCATTCAGAACCGGACCAGAACCAGACTTCCAGCTGGTTAGTACCTATATAAAATTTTGCAGTAGCTACTGTACAGTACATGTATGTATGATGTTAAAATTACATAGATATAAGAATTTAGAACATTGCAAGAATGTGGGAAGGGTTTATACAGCCTTAAAATATGTATAAATACTAAAATAAATATAACATTCCTAATTCATGATTGTTCATTTATTGTGCACGGGGGAGGGGCGGAACGTAACCCCTGCGATAAACGAGGGACTACTATACAATGCAAAACTGATCGCAGTTCAAAACTCCTTTAGAAATGTTTCACTGCTACGTAATTTTGATGCTGGGAGTTGTTTTCAAACAGCAGTGATGTACTTTAATCCTGACCCTGCTCAGATTATCCACTACTACATTGTGTCAGAATGAAACTCTTTAAGTAAACTCAGTAAAACATCAGTACAAACCTTCATTTGCTTTAGTTCTTCAATGCTAACATTAGGCACAAGTGCAGTATCTAAAAGAGCAATAAGAAAGAAGTTAGACCTGTAATCTTAGACACTCAACATAAATGTGTTAAATAGATTTATGTCAGATTTTTACCCTTCTTGATTTCTGTTGTGTTGTTGTTGATGGAGTTGGAGGTCTGAGCTATTTCTGAGCTGGCTTGTTGTGTCACGCTGACTTTCATCGTGTCTCCCTTCCCTTTTCCCTTCTTGTCGTTTTTCGAGCTTCCACTGGGAACATCTGCTATGTCATTCTACCGCAGAGAGAGAGGACGACTTTTATTCAGGGTGTTTGTGTAAGAAGGCGGGTTCGTGTTTTTCGTGTACTGGTCGCCATGTGTACCGTGTCGATCCCCAGGGCCTTCATCTGGTCAGCTCTCTTCTCTGCTATGGTCAAAAACTTCTTTGGGTCTGATAAAGCATCCACAATAGCTGCAACACAGCAAGCACATGGCATTAGTGAAAACAGCAGTACAAATTAAAACGTCTTCATGAGTTTAAATGTTTGTAAAAGGAGTCGTGTCAGGAAGAGAGATCTTTCAGAAGAAAGCTAATGTTCACAGTAATGGATCCTCGCTGCAAGCCTCTTGGCTTTATTTAATGGCAACTCAAATTGTCCAGCTCATTTGTATGCTCGTGCCTGAGCTGAACTGTCTGCAGATTTACTGTCATCATCATTTGTGCCGTGCCATTACTGCAAATGTTAAAACTAACCCACCCCAGGCAGAAAAAGCACACTGTGCTTTTTAATTCTACTCTCTCCTCCCCGTAGGCTACAGAAACCAGTTTATTATCAGACACGACTCGTCTAAGAGCAGAAAAAATGGAGTTTGCCACGAACAGGCAACACCAGGGCCTAACTTTGTGTAATGATGCATGTGTGTTGTCACCTCCGAAGCCGTCGGGTACGTAGGTCTTGAGGATGATTTGGCAGAAGACGGTGGGTAATGACAGGGGTTTGTTGCCTTCGTTCCTCAGGGAGATGTGCCGGTAGCCAGCCTGCAGGCCGTCCAGAGGCAGAATGCGCTGCCCGATCAGTTTGTTGTTGTCGTCGTAGACAGCGATGCGTAGCACTGCCAGGTCTGGTAAGATCACCTACAATGGAGGGATGTGGAGACAAAGGTAGGCGGGGGGGGGGGGGGTTGGTAAGAAAAGAACCAACTCTTTAATTATTTGGTAAACAAAGCTGAAAATAAAACAAGTCATCAAGCTGACTAAGCTGAAACTATCAGGAGACGATAAGCGTGTATACGAGTGCTGACGAGGTCTTCTCCACTGTGCGCGTGCATCTTGTCCATGATGATCATGTGCATGCACAGATGTTAGAAAACTCTACTGCTCTCAGGAGAAGTGTTTACCTGGCTTTAGTCTGAGGAGATAACTAAACGTAAAGAGGAGGCTAATTAATACAGAGAGGAAGTGGAAGGTAAGAGATAAGGATGAACTCACGCTGGAGATGAATGGGTGGAGGCGCCATCTGTGTGTGTGCTTACACTTTCAAAGCATTGAAGATGTGTGTGTGTGTGTGCTGAGGTGCAATGTTGTCCCTGACTCATCTTGACAGCAGTGTGTATGCTCTGTGACTGTGCAGCAGGATTTGCAGGAGTGTGTGTGAGACGAGAGTCTCGCCAGCAGCTCTGGTTACGATGCCCTTCTTTGATAGCGCAGTGTAATTTTATGTATCTGGATCTGTGCGTGTGTGTGTGCATGTGTGTGAAGCAGCACTGCGGCAGGCTGTGATGGATGGTGTGTGTTAGGAAGCTGGAGTCACAGTCATGGCTGAGAGACTTCTCATTCTGCTGAGAGCAGCACTATCACTAGCACATTCTCTCTTTTTATTTCTCTCCTCCACCCCTAATTATTTTCTTTTTTCCTCATTTTAGTGATTTTCTTTTCTTTTTCTCTCCTTTCTTCTTCTCTGTGCTCAAACACAAACTACTCCAGAGTACCTGCTCTGTCCCTTCGTGCACAAATTACTGCAGCAGGTTCTTTTTTTCAGGATTCCCATTCGATGTTTCTCCTTTTCGTTCACTTTTCTCCTTTATATCATTAATCCAACAGCCTTATATTCCATTCTTTTGAGCGCTTTTTCCATTTTTGTTAATGTAGCTTCTTAATTTGTAATTCATTTGTATCCAAATATTTAAACTTATTGTACTTCTTGGTACCTTTCTGAAAACGAAGGGCTCCTCATTGTAGGCAGGATTTAGTCCGTTGTTCATCACCATACGAGTGCGAAACTCCTTCCTGATAGTATCAGTCGGCAGTCCGTACATGTCGACTTCAACGTATGTGCCAATTTTCTTGTCAGACAGAAACTGTCCTGAGAAAACCTAAAATGAGTAGAAATACATTAAATATAATTTTCCAACCATACAAAAGTCATAAAATTAACTATAAACTGATGCTGTTCCTCCTCTGCTCTCATGATGCTTGATTTTATTAGAGTTTCTTATGTTCCTAGATGTTACAAGTGTAACGAGACCGGACCTGTACGCTGCAGGTTGCTGCAATAACGCCATCCACCGGCGTCTCTGAGAAAGGGTCAAACGTCCTGTCGGATCGTCGCATGAAGTCCGGTTTCAGCAGGTACCTGACGCACAAGAGAGGAAATATTACAAAATAAAACACAGCGATCTGTGGGTAAAATCAACCAATACGGATGTTTCACAAATTGAGATACATTTTTTTTTCCTTTCTATAATAATGACGTAGTCAAAGGAGGATCTAGTAGAAGATACTCTGTAAAAGCCATTACTAATGAGGGTTTCCTGTAAATGGATTGGTCTCTCCATTTACGAGATTTCCAGCATTTGCAGTAAAATCCCTGCCCTCAAGGACAGAGTTAAGAGACAAAGGCAACGATGGGGAGAAGAAGAAATAAATGAACGCAGCGATGACTGACGAGAGCGTCCATTTTCAAATACTTCATTGGCCCACGGGGCAGATAGTAACTACGGGCAGTAAGTAATGAGATGCGACAAGTTGTAATTGATGAGTCTCGGAGCGGGGGAGGAAGAGTGAGGAGCTGCTCTCACCCGCACGAGCCGTTGTACTCAAACTTCCCTTGGTTCAACTGCATGGCCAGATCTGAGACAGAAACGAAGAAGAGTAAGACGTATTTAATATGTTTTACATTTAAACCACATCACAGCTTAAATACAACAACACACAGTTTAATGGTAAATGTTTTACAGAGGCTTTTCATGCTCTCTCTGGAACTTCTCTTCTTCCTCTAAAACAGTTTCACCTAGAAAAACTCCACTTTTGGAGGGAAAGCGCCCCGAGCCTTCCACATGACACACACACACACACACACACACAGGGCCATATGGTGGAGCCCGTCGTGCCTCAGGACACGGGGCTGCAGCTGCTCATCAACAGGCATCACTTACTCTTCAAGTGTGTGAGTGTGTGTGTTAGAGTACGTATACAAAAGATGAAGAGCAGGAAACTCTTGAGAAAACAGGTTTGTGAGTTATTAATCCCAGGGTTCAAGTCTTTAATTTATTATGAGCTCCATTTAGTCAAACTGTTTTAGAGTCAAATAATAAAGCAGCATATTAGTTGGACCGTCTACACTAGAGTTGCATTCGGACCCAAAAAAATCCAACACTGTCCCAGCCCATAGCCATCCGAACCCACCCGACGAATTAACAGTTATTATAGGTCAGACCCCCTCACTCCCACCCCCTGACATGTTTAATTAAGCTTTGACTGCTTTTATAGTTAATGGTCGGCGGATGCGAGCAGCTAAGGGGGCAGAGGAGCTGAGGGGGTGTTTGTCCTTTCATGGCCGTCAAAGCCCATTAGATCCCTGCTTCTGCCTGCGTTCTGCATTATTCAGACACGGACCCTGCTCTGACATGTCGGATATTTTGGGATCTCACCCGTTTGGGTCGTCTGTCGCGCGCGTCCACTGAGTGCAACGGCTGAATGAAAGTCGCTGCCTGGCAGTACTGTATATTAGTGGTCCATCTGAAGCTTAACTGAACTTTTTTTTTTTTTTTACCCCTTTCAAGGCCGGTCAGCGTGGTCAAATGGACGTGTGCAGCTGGTGAATGTATGGCAAACCATGTTGCCATATAATTGGATCGTCAGCCACGCGTGTCTGCTGACACAATCAAAAGCCCGACACCGGCCCGCACATTAAACACATTATTATGGATCGACCTGGCCCTAATCCGGGTCGGGCTGGGATCCGGGTTAGAAATGACAGCTCTAATCAACACACGTGCAACATAAAGGAAACTGAATCATTTACAATACTTAACCCCCGAAGGGGAGAAAAAAAAAATCAGATATTTAGTACAAAAATGCAGTTCCACATGCAATCAGGCTGATGAATGACCCCAGTTGGTTCCACTGACAACGTGGCACCGATGGGTCAGTGGTTCAGTAAAATTAAAACAAGAAACAATTATTATCCTTTATTTAAACAGGGATAGATGGAATTTTGAAAACTGTCAAAAAAAGGTGGTTGATTTTTCCTCTAAGAAACACTTTTTGTCATAAAGTTAAAGGACCTGAGGGTTAAACATAACTTGGATCAGAAAGTTTTACAACGCGAAACCAAACTAAAAACTACAACCATTAAAAAAAATCAATAAATAAGAAAAGCAAGCAGCTTATTAGAGCAAATATTTTTGAAAATTAAATGGTTTGTACAACTGAATTGGGAACAAACTCTAAACAAATGACTGTACTCTATGGCCATTTTCGCCATTTTTATTGAAGTGGAAAGAAAAAAATGAAACTTTCTGACAAGTTTTAAAAAGATGCAGGATATCTGTAAACAGGACTGACCCTTACATCACTGTTCAAGGAGAAACTAGATTCCCTATGTGAAAACTGCATTTGATCATTTTATATGACAAACTAGGTGAAAGCTGTTTGGTGTGTGTTTGCACCTATTGGCCACAGTCGTGCAAGGACTATTTTTATTTATTTATTTTTTACTCTTTAGGGTGAGAAAAGTAAAAAAAAAAAAAAACCAAGCCCTTCACTAACTCAAGACAATTAGCTTCTGGAGAAGCTGGAACACCAGCTGCTTTGGTTGTTGGTTAGTGTTCTCCTAAGATAAACCCCAGCATGAGACCTGGAGTCTCTTTTCTAAATTTGAAGGCTTACATGCATGTACATGTATTTGCTGCACGTGCAGCAGTTGCATGCATGTGTTTGAGGTCAGGAGTCCCGTGTTGCGTGCTGCGGTACCTGGGGTCTGGAAGTTGAGCGAGACCATCTGGCAGCCTGCGTTCCAGAAGATCTGAGGCATGTAATTACTGGAGTCCACCCTGCCTCCTTTGGGGTAGATACGGCTCATCTGACGCTTGTTGTAGCTGCACTGATGCTCAGGGAAATTTCAAAACAAGAGAGGAGAAGCATGTGCATTTGAACATGTGTGTGTGGGGGGATGGAGTGTTGAGCATTTCTGAATCAAACAGACCGTGGGGCTATTTTTAGTGTGAACAGCTTGGGTCAAGCTGTCCCACTGCAGAGAGGGTGAGCCTTTGACCGAGCTACACGTCAACAGCACGCTGAGCTCAAAACATTTTTCTCTAACTGAAAGTAGAAATCAAAATGGCTGACGACCATCAGCTGTAGGAGCTGACTCAGTGTGTTAGCTAACATGAGGTCCATTCAGAACCTTCCATTTGGAGAATTGTGATTGTGACAATAATAAATTGTGTACTAGACAAATTGCATTTCCTGTGAAAATGCAGTGTGAAGGCTTATTGCTGAAAAACTGCTGAAATTAGGTTAAAAAAAGGCTGAAAAGTAGCTTAAAAGGCAGAAAGAAGCTTAAACTACCAGAAGGAAGTGGAATGAGCTGAAATGAGCTTAAACAATATGGAATTAGCTGAAAAGGCTAAATTTAGCTCCAAAAACAGCTAAATAGCAGCTGAAATAGCAGAAAAAGCTGAAACAAGCAGATATAAGCTGAAAGGAGCATAACAAGCTGAAATGAGTGGAAAGAAGTTAATTGAACTGAAGTCACGGAAATTACCACAAAAACTTGAATTTATCTGAAAACAGCTGAAATTTTCTAAGAAATGCTGAAGTTAGCTGAAAATGTAGAACAAGCTTAAATTAGCAGAAGGAAGTGGAAAAAGCACAATTCTGCATAAAAAGTGTAAATTATCTGGAAAACGCTGAAATTATAGTAGCTGAAATAGCCAAAAATGTTGAAAGTTGCAGAAATGAGCAGAATGGAGCATAACAAGCTGAAATTAGTAGAAAGAAGTTAGAAGAAGCACAAAAATTTTGTAATTAGCAGAAAGAATCTGAAAATAGCACAGAACAGTGAAAAGAAATATCTAAAAAAGAAGCTGAAAGAAGCTGAACCACAGCAAAATGTGAAAGGAGCAGTAAAAGGTTGTAAACATCTAAAGATTTGAAGGATGGAAAATGAGCTCAATTCATTTTCTTTGAGAAAAAAAAAATGCCAGAATAGGCTAAATATTTCAAAAAGCTAAAGTTGCACCAATACCAAAAGGATTAACCCGTCTCCTGAACGAGCTGAACGTTTTGATTTATGATTGCTGAAATAGCAAAAAGATGTGGAACAAAAAAGATGCTGAAAAACGTACAGAAGATAAATGGATCATAGTGAATGCTTCATGAACATTCACATTCACACAATGATTAGAACGTGATGATCTACTCTGTTTGTTTTCTGTTTGTTAGTTTGTTTTGATGCAGAAATATCACATTTTTATTTTCCTCAGTTAAATCACAACACTTGCTAAAGTTCCCTGATGCATGCTCAATAATCCAGGTAGAAAAATCTAAAAAGGCTAAGTCTGGTCCTCTAGACATAAAAAAAAAAAAAAATTGTAGAAACGTTTCGTCTTTCGTCTGAAAGACTTCCTCAGTCCGAGATGCTGTATTCAGCTCAGTCTTATAAATAGCACCCTCTCA
>JARVLU010000179.1:10844182-10859481 GCA_031762415.1 Simpsonichthys santanae | reverse complement strand
ATATATACATATACATTCTTAAATAATGGTTAATTTTCCAGGGTGCTCATTGTCCAGTTGTAAAGGTGTTGTATTCTTTCTATAAGTCCATTTTTCCCATTTTACATTACACTGCACCTCTTGCAGTCTTAATTTATGAGTGAGTTTTTCCATTGCAATTATCTCTTCCCCAGTGACAAACCACCGCTCCACGGTCGGTGGATCCACTTTATACCACGTGCTTGTGACGGCTTTTGATAAAGTGTTTTAAGATGGTTCACTTTTACTGTGGCATCTGATGCTGGAAACCTAACCAGCCTCTCCAACAGTTAATGTTGTTACAAAATGTAAAAATAAAAATAAAATATGCTGGTGCAGACAGTCTCTTTATTTTGTTTTTCTCTAAGTTCAACCGTTCCATTTGACTTTAAGAAGCGTCTTCATGAGAACGCAGCAGAACTGAAACCTTGCGATGCATCAAACGAAAGACGATCACTCTAAAGTTTGCTCCTACATGCTGCTTTTTGGTTGCACAATGTACTGCACATGCATTAATATAAATAAATGAAAGTATCAATATCATAACATCAATATTGCAACAGACTAAAACAACCAAACAAAAATAACAATCCCAACTACCTGCAAAAGATACAAATATGAAAATCCTCCACTCCACGATAATAGATCCCCGGTCACTGCATCCCTTGTGGTGTCTTTGGGCAGCACACCTTATCATATTATTATATTATTATTATTATAAAAATATATTTGGATTTATCGCAGCTGATATTGTCATAATATTCTACAATCAATCACAATCAAATGTTTTCCTAATGTTGTGTATCAGAAACTTAAAAAATAAATAACTTATAGCATAAAACTGTCCATCTGTACTCATGTTCATTTCAACAATCTTAAAAGTTTGAACGTGACCTGATCAGCGCTGTGTGAAGTAAATGGTGGTCAAACCAGATACTGACTGGTTTTCTGACCCCCTAGATACCCCCAATACAGTAGTCCCTCACTAGTTTGAGGTTTGACTTTCGTGGACTCGCTCTGTCTTTGTGGACGTACAGCCTATAATATTGTACTGTACAAAAAAAAAAAACATTTGTACAGGACACATTAGTTTAATACACACAACTTTAATATTACTCAAGTGATTGGGCAGTACTGGATACTGTGCAGTATGAAGTTAATGAAAAAATAAACTGCTTCGAACAGGCACCACCATTTTGTAGTTTTCTCTCAGTAAGCCTTCACTGTATTCCAGCTCATAATAACCACATTTCCCAGAAGGCAACAGGGCCCCGCCCAGAAGTCCCGTTTCCTGAGAGGTAAAGTTTAGACCTGATCGGTGTCCAGCAGATGCAGAGAAGCTGCATGGAACCCAACGAACCGGAGCAGAACCAGACCTCCAGACCCATTGGTGAATCTTGAGAGCTGGTAGCTGGCCCACAAGGACTTGCGAGCAGGGATGCTTTGCAATAAGTCGGGGGCTGTTTCCATACACCATCTGGACTTTTTTCATCCAGACTTGGTGCTTCAGAGCTCAAGAGCTGCACTGAACTGGACGTCCAGACTCAGCGGTGAACCCGAGACCTATAGCCAGCCCACGAGGCAAGTAAAATTTATTAGTATGTTGTTAACATGAGTAGGTTCAAGAGCTTGGAACATTGCAAGAGTGTGGGAAGGGTTTCTAAAGCCTTTAAATATATATAAATACTAAAATAAATATAATGTTGCTACTTCACAAAATTTCACTTACTGCGAGGGAACCAACTACACGCAATATACAAGGGGCTACGGTAAAACTGCACATTTTAGAGTGGCCTTTTATTGTGGTCAATAATCATGCAGTCTAATCAGCATCTTGTTAACCGGTGAGGGATTTTCTCAACAAAGAAGAAGGCGTAGAAACATTTGTCCTTCTGATTTCCAACGTCATAATTTTTACAGATTATTGTAACAACACAGGCTGAATAAAATGCAAGAGCGCTACTGTTTGGATTTTTTTTAGTTCTGACATTTCTTCTAATGTTTAAAACCTGCAAACATCACACAGATGAGGGTGCAGATGGTTCTTTATAAACAAATGAGATTAACTTACATTTTTTTAAAGAGATCCTCTATATCTGTACGAGGACAAATCTTCTGTGTGAGGGCATAAAAAATATCAAATGTGAAGTTTGATGGTTCAATCTCGTCATTCTGTGGAGATAAAAAGAAAAGTATTACTTTACCAGGTGTGTTTTAAATTATATAGTTAAATAGATGTGTCAGTTTTTTTTTACTTTTCCGCTCGGAAGGCCGAGATCCTTGAGAGCCTGAAAGATCCCTTTTTCTGTTTTCCCCGATGCAAACGTTCTTGTAATACTTCAATAAAAAAAGAAAACGGAAGAGAACTAAGATGAGTGAATGCATCAAAATGAAATGAAAGGGTCGTCATAGATTAATTCTTACCCTCTCACAGGGATCTTCCCATTCACATTGGTCAGGAAACACATTCTCATCCAACTAACGAAAAACAACAATTTATAGAGAAAGGTTAAAAACAATTGATCGCATTAAGCTTTGAATATTCTGAGGTATAAAATATAAAATACTTACTGTTTCTTCAGGCACGTCATCGGACAAACATTGTTGGCCTTAAAGTTGTGGATCACCGACCTTAAACCCTCAATCCACTTCTGCAAACAAACAAACAACAAACAAAAAAGTATTTAAGACACTTAAACTTAAGACAAAACTATGTCTTTAGTCAAATTAAGTTTGGTCCTTATTCATAGTGACTTCGGCACTCAGTGGATGCAGCGAGTCAATGAGAACTGGACCACTTCTTCCAGCCTCATTGGTCAATCCGGCCCATGAGGTCTCACAAGCGGGAAGGCATTGCTTGCAGGTCCAGTGTCATCTCCAAAGATAACCTGGATTTTTTTCCATCTGGATCTCTCTGGATTATTTGGACTCCATCAAGAACATTGTGTGGTTTTGTGCTGGCCCTCCAAAGGTCCGTCTCTCTCCAAAAGCGTCTTGGTGCTCAATGGCTGCAGAAAGCTGATCAGAACCGAACCAAGGCTGGTGAGTCCCAATATAACATTTTGCAATAGCTACTGTACAGTATATGCATGTTGTTCAAATGATGTAGGTTTAACAGTTTATAACATTGCAAGAGTGTGGGAAGGGTTTATAAAGCCTTAAAATACATATAAATACTAAAATAAATAGTGTCCCTACTTTGCAGTTTTTCACCTATCACAGGTCTGTGTGGAACGTAACCCCCACAATAATCAAGAGACTACTATAACCTGAGAGCCTAATCAGTGCTTTAGATCATATTTAATAAAGATGGAACACACATCAGAGGTAATGAAGGGTTCAGTGTCTTGCCCAGGGACACTTCAACATGTAACTGCTGGTGGAATTGGACCCCCAACACTCCCAATGGAGGACAACTACTCTAACCACTCAGCCACAGCTGCCCCTACAGGTGGCATCTATTGAGTGACACAGATTGTGAAGCTCTTCTGTGGAGTATACTCTGTTTGTTAGTAAAATATCTCATAATGAACCACTGGACAGATGTGAATGAAACTCAGTAAGCAATGATTAACTTGAGTCAATCCAATTTAAAATGGCTACCACAGCTATTCAAAATTTGCCAATACAAAAATGGCCATAACTCAATGAATTTTAAAGATAGTAAGCTGAAATTTGATGTGGTCATAGCTGAGAGTCACTCATCTCTGAGCGCTCATCTCATATCACACTTTGCTATTTTCAAGATTTGATCAAAACATCAACATCTTTGTCATTTCTCCTCTTAAGATGACGTCAGTCTAAAACTCTGTGGGGATACACATTTCTTCCTGGAATGCTGGACCTTCAGTTCTTACAGCAGTGAAAATAAAAACATTACGGGTGCAGAAGGCGTAACGTGCTTGTTGTCCGTGGATCAGCTGCCAGTAACTTTTCACACATTTTAATCCTCATCAGAACGTTGGTGCATTTAATGTAATTCTGTTTTTCTTCAATGCCAAGAAAGGACAAAAAAACAGCAACACTGAAATGTAAACTTGTGTTTAATAGTGAAGAGGATTTTGTACTTTTTGACCCTCACGACCTGTTATAGACCAATGACTGATACATTTACTGCTGTTCTTAGCTAAAATAAACCAACTGGAAAATATTAACACTATTAATAGTCATCTTTGTTTTGTTTCCATCTTCACTAATAGTTTTATGTTTAGCTTGTTGAATAAATCTCACATAAATGGTCTAACAACCTGCAAACTTTGTGTAAAACAAGCTCTTACTTTGACATCACAAACTGTTTCAGTCTGTGTTTTAGAGATGTCTGCCAAACTAAACTGTCAGACCTGCAGAGATTTGGGCAGTTGTCTCTTTGCTGCCATTTATATTTTAGCAAACCTTCTCCAGTCGACTCTATGGGACACGCTGGTGTAGATCCTGTGGGACACACTCACGCAGGAATACTGAGCGTTTTGACAAATTGAGTATAATGATAATCAATTCAAACATGCATTAAAATGTGTAGATTTGTTATCAAACTATATTTAACAATAATAAAGTATTTGCCCAGTTTAATAAAAGATATTTGGGTCAAAAAGTGCTGGGCAAAGTCTCTAAACATCTTTACTGTGATGCACTACTGTGACAATCTGTTTTATTAGTTTTGTGTTCAGATTTTGAGCTCTTGTGTTTTAGTTCTGGTTTCTTCTGTCATCTGTTCAGCCTCCCTAGTGTTTTCCCTCTTGTAGTCAGCTCCAGCTCCTGCCACCTTCACCTGTGTCTCACTGTCTTTTCCCCAGGTGTTTGTCATTGTGTCCCTTTAAGTTTAGCATCTTTGTGTTTCCACCTTGTCCGTGGATTGTGCTTTCCACAGACGTTCATGCTCTGTTTCCTCCGTGCCTCCCTGTTCCTGTGCTTTATGTAAGTTTTGATGCCACAACAGCTTTTGTTTTATTTCTACTAACCCAAATAATTAAATAGTTATATTTTATTATGCCCGCGAGTTTCCCTGAGTTCTGTCTGCACCCTGGGTTCAACATCACCTCAGAACATTATAACTACATCCATCCATCCATTATCTTTTACCCGCTTCTTCCAGTTTGGGTCATGGGGGTTGCAGGTGCCCATGTCCAGCAATCACTGTGCGAGGGGCAGGGGACACCCTGGACAGGTCTCCAGTCCATTACAGGGACACATAGAGACAAACGTGACAAACAACCATTCACGCTCTCACTCACACCTAGAGACAATCTAGAATTACCAATCAGTCTAACATGCATGTTTTTGGTCTATGGGAGGAAACCGGAGTACCTGGAGAAAACCCCACACATGCACAGAAACTCCACTCCATGAAAACTCCCCCCAGAATGACCCCCCCACTTCCCCGACTGGGATTTGTTCCAACAACCTTCTTGCTGAAAGACCGAGGCTCTACCAATGGCATTCCCGTGTTGCCGCTGCCAGACTGTTAAAGATAAATAAATGATAAATATGTAAACAAACAGACATTTGCAGTAGAAGCAGGATGGAGATCATCATGTTGGTTTTTGGGTTTGAAGCCTGGTTAAAACCGAGTGGATGAAGTCAGCTGCATCCTTCCAGCTGACACCTGCTGACTTCCTCAGTAAGAACACAAACTCCCAGCTAACAGTTAATATCTCACATGTTCTCAGTAACATGTCCTGCGTGGTACATATACAGTATATGTTTGTACTCTTCCAGAACGGACAGTTTGGACAGGGAGTAGTCAACTCCAGTGTTTTTCTGCAGGTATGCATTTGAGAATACCATCATGTTGAATTCTAATCGCTTCTCTTTCTCATTCTTTGCCAGCTCTCAAAATACGAGTGCTGAATGTGTGATCATTTGTTTGCAGGCGATCTCATGAGCACAGCAGGCTGCTGCATCGTGTAAACAGCTCTCAGCTCGTGCAGGAAGAGCAGCAAGCAGCACAGCATCCAAAGTGGTGTGGAAAAATGGAAAACAACAGATAAATAAATCACGATTCAAACAAAACGAAGCACAGATGAGAATCCCAAAAATGATTTTGAAAATAGCTGGAGCTACTGCAACAAGCTGCTATTGTCTAAATGCAGCATTTCACAACATTCACAGATGTAATCTGAAACAACTAAACAGAAGAAGCACAAGTGCAAGATGGATGCAGCGAGTTATAGAAAACCTGAATGAGGTTAAAAGGCTCTAGATGCTGTAGGTGTGGGGTGTTTAAATGTACTTTAAAAAGGTCCTTAGTCTACACACGCAGGATGAAACAACCTCACCTATACTTCTTTTAAAATCCCCAGTTTACCTAACATGAATGTTTTTGGACTATAAGAGAAAGATGATAACATCCCACAGGAAGAACTCCACACAGAAACATCTTTACAGCCAAGATTTAAATAGAAAAACAAACAGCTGCAGTCCAACCACCCGCCTGCAATAAACTCTTCAAACTGATCACGTCATGACTTCAGTTTGTCAGGTAGATGAGGTGTGGAACTGAGGTGCATGTACCCTGGCTATGTCGGGGGTTTCTGCCACCATGAACATGAAGCTCAGGTTCACCAGGTCAGTGCCGCTGCAGATGCAGATGATGCATCCCTCCAAGTCCGCCTCCGTCTTTCCAATGGTCTCAAATGATGACAAGATCTTTGGGTCCTGTGGAAATCAGACAGAAGAAACAAATGATCAGATCTGAGAAACAGATGACTAAAAAAGGGAAATTAAATGTGGTTTATTCTTCAAAAGTATCACTGATCTTAAGTCCAATCAAACAGCAAAGTCGTGTTTAGTTAGTGGAGCAAATAAAAAATAAATAAAAAAAGATTTCAACATGTATGATGATTTATGACTAATTGACCAAAAACAGGCAACACCTCTGCAGCTTTAAAATCCAGTTTCATCTTTTCTTCTTTGGATTATTTGAAGCTGTAATGTTTCAAAGAGAAACTGCTTCAAGGCAGCTGTGTCTGTGTCCTCACTCATGGACATTAATACGTCCACACAGAGGACAACAATGGTCTCTTCTGTCAGCGTCAAAAACAAAAACCTGCTAACTGAGATGTATACAGAACTTTTACAGTCTCCAGTAATGCTACTTTTTAGTCACTTAATGAATTTGCATCCTAATTAGAAGCCGGAGTCCACATGAGTACCTAATAATCACTTTTATAATTCATAGTTGGCATGGAGTCAAATATTACATTACAGTGTGTCACTGTCAAAGCTGCAGTGTATGAGTTAATATTTAATGCACAGAGAAACCCTACATGTCTGTGTTTGTGTGCAGCTGGGTCAATATCTGTTCAATAAACTCCTGATCTGTTTCAGGTTCCAGTAAAAATACAGAATGGTGATTCTGGTCCGTTTGTCTTGGCTATTTTCAGATCGGCTTCCTGTTACAGGGTGTGTTACTCACAGAGACAGAACTTCTTAAACCTGTGAGCTGTGGATCTCAAGCGAGAGCTCCTTAACCCACAGAGAGTTTATTATTAAAGAAATAGAATCTTTCATTATGTGGCTGTGGGTCAAATGCACAAAGCAAAGCTGTAAAAAAACATGGTTTCAAACAGAATGTACTGTAGCTTTGGTTAATTAAAACTAGAATAATGTGCCTGATGTGACACGTGGGGGAGCTTGTGGTGTGAGCTGAAAGTGTGAATGTTGTGAAAGCAGATGTCTTTCCAAAGGTCTCACCTTTGGGACGGCACCGACACGAATACTGTTGATGAGGGAACACTCAAGAAGCTGGCCCTCCTGAGGGAGACAGGAACAGGTAGAAAGACAAAGAAAAGAGAAAGAGGAAGTGAGGAGGCTAGAATAGTCAGTGGAGACACACCTAGAGGACAAAGTTACATTTTTACAGCTTTGTCTCAAAGTAAACCCAGAAGCATCACCATAAACTACTGTAACAAGATCCTAAAACAAACAACTTCATACCTTTAATATATAACTTTGGGCTCTGAGATAAAGTGGTTTAGTACTCAGTTTTTAAAATTGGTTGTATCTGCTAGCAATACAAAATGAAACAGACTGACATAAGAAGGACAATGAACAGAACATGCTGTTACACGTCTACGATGGCAAAGACCACCATCGATTTATCTTCAGCCTCCCCAATCATTTGAGGACATTTTGCTTTTAAGCAATATGAAAACTAGAAAGCATAATTTCCTCAAATGATAGATGTGTGTGTGTGTGTGCGTGTGTGGATGGATGGATGGTGGCCATCTTGGATTTTGACGTGACAACACAGTTTTCAATAGTGACCTTTCTTATGCCTAGATGCAGCCACTCACCAAAATGGAAGTTAGCATGTTACTTATTTTTTCCAGTATACAGCACATCTGGAACACATTCACAGAGCTTCACTTTTTCCACATTTTGTAATGTCACAGCCTTTTTCCAAATTGTATTAAATTAATTTATTTCCTCAAATTTCTACACAAAATACCTTGTTATGTAAATGTGAAAAAACATGAGATTTTTGCAAATGTATTCAAAATAGAAGTTTACTCAAGTATTCACAGCCTTTTCTTAATTGTTGCTCCAGCTCTGGCAGCAGTTACAGCCTCAAGTCTTTTTGAAGAAGATGCTTCAGGCTGAGCAGACCTGTCTCTAGACAGTTTGTCCCGTTCTTCTTTGCAGTACTTCTCAAGCTCCATCAGGTTGGATGGGAGACGTCTGTGCAGTCATTTTCACATACCTCCAGAGATGTTCAATCAGATTCAAGTCTGGACTCTGGCTTGGCCCCTCCAGGACCTTCACAGAGTGGTCCTGAAGCCACTCCTTTGAGATCTTGACCATGTGCTTTGGGTCGTTGTCCTGTTGAAAATGAACCGTCGCCTCAGTCTGAGGTCAAGAGCGCTCTGGAGCAGATTTTCCTCCAGGACGTCTCTGTAGATTGCTGCATTCATCTTGCCCTCTACCCTAACTAGTCTGCCAGTTCCTGCTACTGAAAAACATCTGCATAGCATGATGCTGCTGCCACCATGCTTCACTGTAGGGATGGTATTGTTCTGGTGATGAGTGGTGCCTGGTTTCCTCCAAACATCTCGCCTGGCATTCACACCAAACAGTTCAAGCTTTGTCTCATCAGACCAGAGAATTTTGTTTCTCGTGGTCTGAGAGTCCTTCAGATTCTTTTTGTCAGACTCCAGATGAGCTGCCATGAGCTTTTTATGAAGGAGTGGCTTTCATCTGGCCACTCTACCATACAGGCCTGATTAGTGGATTGCTGCAGAGATGGTTGTCCTTCTGGAAGGTTCTCTTCTCTCCACAGAGATACATTTGAGCTCTAACAGAGTGTCCATCAGGTTCTTGGTCACCTCCCTGACCAAGGCTCTTCTCCCCTAATCGCTCCATTTAGACGGCCGGCCAGCTCAAGGAGGAGTCCTGGTGGTTCCAAACCTCTTCTATTTATGAATGATGGAGGCCAATGTTCTCAATGGGACCTTCACAGCAGCAGAACATTTTCTGTATCCTTCCCCAGCTTTGTGCCTGAAGTCACTCTTGTCTTGGAGGTCTACAGACAATTCATCTGACTTCATGCTTGGTGTTTGTGCTCCAACATGAACTGTGGGAACTTAAATAGGCTGGAGTGTGATTTTCCAAATCAAGTCCAATCAACTGAATTCACCCCAGGTGGACTCTCCATTTAAGTTGTAGAAACATCTCAGGGATTATCAGTGGAAACAGGATGCATCTGAGCTCAGTCATGAGCATCACGACAAAGGCTATGAATACTTGGGTAAATGTGATGTTTTAGGTTTCTCTTTTTAATAAATTAGCAAAAATCTAAAAAAAAAATCATTTTTTCACATTTTCATAATGACATTGTCATTATGACAGTGACTTGTCCAGGGTTTCCCCCGCCCCTTGCACAGTGATTGCTGGACATGGGCACTGGTGACCCCCGTGAACCAAAATGGAAGATAGAAGTAAAAGATAATGGGCTGTACTTACTTATATAATGTCTTTATATCTTATCAAGACACTCAAAGTGCTTCACACTACAATCTGTGCCTCATTTACCCATTCACACAGCACTCTACTAGATCTACAAAGATAACTGAACAAATCATTCTAAAGAGATTAATCAGTGATTTATCACATTCATACACTGACGGGACACACATCAAAGGCAATGAGGGGTTCAGAGTCTTGCCCAGGGACACTTTGGCATGTGACTGCTGGTGGATTTGAACCCCCAACTCTTGCATTTGAGGACGACTGTTCTAACCACTCAGCCACAGCCGATGGGATTAATTTAATACAAGTTGGAAAAAGGCTGTAACATAAAATTTGGACAAAGTGAAAAGCTGTGAATACTTTTCAGATGCACTGTGGGGGCCATCTTGGATTTTGAGGTGGGAACTCAGTTTTTGATCAGGATCTTCCTCATGCCTGGATGCAGCCACGCACCAAAATGGAACTTTGTATCTCTGTCATTTTACAAGTTATCAATCTCCCGAACTCAGGGACGGATGGTTAAATGGAAGGACGCCCGTTGCAGACATTTTTTCTTCTCTTCCCCATTGGGCAACGGAGGACAGAAAAAATGAACGTGTGTGAAGTGGTGGAGAGTGGAGCTGTTTCCTGTCACCACACCCGGTCATGCACAGCATCCCTCTGCACTTCCTGCTGCACCTACATCTGCGTGCTGATGGAAAGTAGGCCATCTGAGTGTGTCTCCATCACACACCCGAGTGGAAGCGTGTGTTCCGATCCATCCCGCCTGCCCGTACGTCTGATGTAACAGCACTCTGATTCATTCTGGAGCAAACGCACTCGCTCCGACCCAACAACGTGACCATATAAGGACTGCAACAACCTCTCCATCGCAAACACGCACCAACGTTTCCCTCGTGGGCTCCAGCGTCAGGGAAACGGGAAGTTCTGAATGGCTGGAGCTCACACACACACCAGGTTTAAAGCAGCCGTGTGAAGTGGTGTTAAATCCACTTTCATCGTGACAACACGTTGCTTCTTATCCCTCATAGATGCACGCGCATGCACACACACACACAAAGTCTTTGTGAAAGACAGATGGCCGACACATCTGGTCAGGCCTTTGTAATCGTGTCAGCTCACAGCTGGACGGCCATATGAGGCACAGATCAAAGAAAACGCACACGCAAACAACAAACAAACACTCGTGCAACAGCTTGATGGGATTGTGCTAAACGGCGGCCATATTTGTGGAGCAGGTCAGCGAGACAGAAGGCCGCGGGCGAGGCGTCACATGAGCTGCGGCGAACGTGCTGACGCTGCAGAAGGAGCAGAGAACACACTTTGCTGAGAGTCGGTTTTACAAGAGAAACAAAGCAGAATGTGCAGAATCAGCCGATAAGATCCAGCTCAACCTGAGAAGAAACAACTCCAGATACCTGACACACACAAAAAAGACAGAACTGCATCCAACTTATCAAAATAAAAGCACAGCTGAGTTATGATTGAGTATGAAAATAACTCCAGTCAGAATAAAATTATCTTCGATTAGCTTTGCTCCATTTAAAGCCAGGACCGCAACTAGTCTGTCCTTTCAATGTTTTACAATCTGTTGCTTTTAAGCTCCTCGATTCAAACATATAAACAGTTCTCAAATGGTTTGAAAGAGTTCACTGCTCCAGTTTTCCAGACGTACTGATATGCAGTTTTGAAATGCAGGTCCTCACTCAGTGTAAACAAAACACTCGGATGAATCCGAGCTCAAATGAACCCTCCAGCTGTGGAAGCTCGAGTCACTTGACTGACCTACATTCAGCCGTCGTCTGTGGAGGAAAACAGATCTGAAGGAATCAGACAAGTGGAAAATCTCATGGAAAATGTTTACGTGGAAATATAAAAGTTACGCCGCCGCTAAACGAGAAGGGAAACGATCAAGAACAAGTAGTGCTACGTTCACGCTCCAGCTCTTAAAAACGTTTAAACAAAAATATTCAGCTGAATATCGAGCTGTTCCTCAGGCTGCAGGTTGCTGTCCGTGGTTCTGAAAAGAACAGCCAGGATCCTCCTTCTTCTGATGATTTGAAGAGAAAACAATCAGCGAGATGAACTGTTTATACTATAATGGTAAGATATCCATCATATTATTATATTATTTTACAACCATGAACATGAGCAGCCTGTTTAAAAGATGAAAGAAAACTGAAACAGAACATGAGGTCATCCTCTTGTCCTGCCTCAGCTAGGTCCATCCATCCATTCATCCATCCTCCTACCCTGCCTAAACTGGGTCCATCCATCATTCATCTATCAGTCCATCCAGTCATCAACTGTCCATCCATCCATCCATCCATCCATCCATCCATCTGTCCTGCCTCAGCTGGGCCCATCCATCCATTCATCCTCCTGCCCTGCCTAAACTGGGTCCATCCATCATACATCTGTCAGTCCATCCATTCATTCAACTGTCCATCCATCCATCCATCCATCCATCCATCCATCCATCCATCTGTCCTGCCTCAGCTGGGCCCATCCATCCATCCATCTGTCAGTCCATCCATCCATTCAACTGTCCATCCATTCATCCATCCATCCATCCATCTGTCAGTCCATCCATCCATTCAACTGTCCATCCATTCATCCATCCATCTATCTATCCATCTGTCAGTCCATCCATCCATTCAACTGTCAATCCATTCATCCAACCATCCATCCATCCATCCATCCATCAGAATCAGCTTTATTATTATTGTACTGGGATACAGTGAGATTATGTTTGTACAGTCATCTGAAAGATGGGCGGAGTGCACATTGCTGCTGCTATGATAGCATAGCCCATCCATCCATCCATCCATCCATCCATCCATCCATCCATCCATCCATCCATCCATCCATCCATCCATCCATCCATCCATATAGCAGTCCATCATGCAAGGCTATCAGTTATAAATGTGTTTCTATCACTTGGTTTGTACATATAAGTGTGTAGCTATAATAATCAGAAACATATGATTATATAAATTTCTAATTTATGTTTTTGCTAGGCAGCACAGTGGCTTTGTTGGTAGAGCTTCAACCTTTCAGCAAGAAGGTTTCTGGTTCAAATTCCAGCCACGGGCCTTTCTGGATGGAGTTTGCGGTGGAGTTTCTCGGTGCTGAGTGGGTTTTCTCTGGGCACTCTGGTGACTGCTGGATATGGACACCAGTGACCCCCGTGACTCGAAACGGAAGAAATTTATTATTTTTATTTATTTATTTATTTTTATTTATAAATTTATTCGTTTTAAAATACAATACAAAACAATCACATAAACGATAATATACAAAATATAAAATACAATATAAAACATAATATAAAAGCAGAAAGAAGAAAAAAATCTTATTATATCTGCCCCTTTTTTCAAACAATTGGTTCAAACAATAATAATCTTCAAGTGACAGAACAAAATGAAAAACTAATTTTTCTAACTCTATATTAGTATAATGGATGAATGTTTCATCAAACTTAAGCTGAATATCTTTCAAATTGACTGTTATATATTCAGTTGTAGATGAATGTCCAATACTTCCTTTCTGTCAAAGCATTACTGACCATGTTTCATGGCAGTGGGCAATAATGTAATCACACTATCACCCACTGCCAGGAAAGACAGCAATAAAAATGGCAATGGTTCAATAATGATGGTAAACACAAACAGAATTGGGCTTTTTATTGGTTTGATTCGGGCTGAAATCAGTGAAATTAAAGTATATCTTTCATTACAATTGTTCAAATAATTTCACTTTAATAATAAAAATCTCTTGCACCTCATGAAATATAAAACCTAAAAGTGAATAAATATCAAATAGTATTTTCTATCGTCAACAATTATCATTTGTCTGTTGGACTGTGAATTCGTTTTCACAGCTTTCTTAATGGTAATTTAGCTATAATGGAAAATAAAAATGATTTATGCATTAAAAAAATATGAACTTTCTCTCATCTTAGAGCTTAATTTTTTTTAATTTGTATATTTTAAATGAACTCCTCTTTTTTTGTCTGTGCTGCTTTGGCAGAAGTGCAAGATAAAATCTGAATTTTTATCCTTTCAGGCTGCGGCATTAATCCTCATCAAACCACGGTTACATAATCTGAAGCCTGCAGAGGAGCCGCTCTGCAGGAGGTGCAGTTTAAAAATAAGAAAGAAAAAAAAAAACGCACCAAATCTGAATACGAGCCGAACTGCTGAGCTGCGTTCTGCAGTTGGACCGGAGCAGAAGGAAGACAGAAGATCAGACAATGGGGAGAAAAATTCTTTGACCCAATTTTTATTTTGATGTGTCACTTCTGGAGCCCAGAGAAGGCTCAGCTCTGCAGAGATGAGACAGATGGAGACTGCAGGTAGAAGGCATCTCTTATGGGCAACAAGCCCAAGGAAAGGGAGGAGGTCTGGGTGGGGGTGAGGTGGGTCAGATCAAAGCTAAACCCCGGCCCGTGGATTTCAGACTGTTATCCGTTTAAGAGCTTTTGCTTCAGCCTTTTTTTTCCCCCTGTCTGAGTCTCGCAGATTTTTATTTGGGGATTATTTATCAGCTCTGAAATTTCATGAAACCGACCTGCAGTGTTGCAGCCGTGAAAAATTTATCCATAATGTTTTTATTTTCTAATCATTTCATCACAAAGCAGTTAGAATGTGTTCAAACCTACACTCGCAATAAAAGGAACTGCTGAGGAGGTTTGCAATGTGGGTTCACTAAGAAGCAAACTTGGTCCTGTAAATAAATCATTAAACTGTGCAGAGAAGAGTTCTGCTGCAGCACGGATAAGATTCATACTGACGACAGGAAACTGCATCACCAAACGCTCGTCTGCACAAGTTGGAGAAAGAAAAGGAAGAAAACACTGCATGCTATGGAAAAAAGATATATTTTACATGATGAAAAACACAAAATAAAAGCCTCATGATGCTTTCTATGGGGCGCCATTTGTAAAGTTACAAGGTAAAAAATTAACAGCAATGTTTTGGTTTGTTTAGCCTTTCATAAGAAAAACCTTAATTTTCAAAGTCATATTTTTACCATGTAATTAATACATTTATAAATGTCATAGTTCCAAACTAAATATTTAATTTACAAGCTAAATATTTACTTTACAAACTAAATACAGGTAGTCCCCGGTTTACGGCCGAGATCCGTTCTAACAGCTTGGCCGTATACCGATTCTGGCCGTATCTGCGGCCGTATACGCGGATTTTCGGCCGTAAAACGAAACCGAAACTAAATGGCGATCGGTAACGGCTTTTTAAACACGTTTTTTTCAATGTAAAACAACTTCTAACGGCCGTATTAATGATTCTAAA
>JARVLU010000179.1:10793180-10804230 GCA_031762415.1 Simpsonichthys santanae | reverse complement strand
CTGCAGCTAGGAACCTGGAACAAGCCTCCACAAGTGAGACAGCATCGCAGGTGACTAATGCTAATAAATAACATTTACCGGTAACACTTTTCAATTAATATAAGTTAAAGTGTTTGCATATCATTTGGCTGTTACTGAATATATGTCACCAGCTCTTACAGCTGTTACACAATTTTTGTAGCAAATGAGCCTAAATAAGAGGGCTATGTTCTGACAAAGGAACGTATCTATATCGGCCAAATAAGTTGTAACATATCTGATATCAGCCAAAAATCCAATATTGTGCATCCCTAAATGAGGGACGTCACTGATTGAAAGAAGTTTGAATTCAGTGGCTCAAAGCAATTAAACTTTAATTTGTACGTGGCTTTAAACACCAAGGAGAACAGCAGTCAAAACAAATTTAAAAACTACAGCCTCACTATCTAACCGCTGACGTCACAGAAGCTACGTCTATCTTGTATAACATGGTTTGCGATTGATGCTCAGAGGGGCTACCATGGAAACTATCAAGTGTCATGGCTGGGACAGATCAGTGATGAATACACAGCGTCAAACAGAAGATGAATGTATTTAGCTCTCTGACAGAATCTGTCCCCATCCTAACCCTGTGTACGTGTTTTACAAATGCGTGTGTATTTTTAGAAGGTGCTTTTTTGAGTGACATCCAGCAGCTCTGTAATAATTCCTTTGATTAGGGCAACAGGTAAGAGGCTGTTAATCTCCCCCCTGCCTCTCACAGGATTTAGATGGTGCAAACAGTGGCAGGTCCCCCATCATCACTCAACAAGCGACAGCTCGGGCGGGGAAATACGCAGGGGTCCTGATTAAAAGGACACCTGTGTTAACACACCCACCACACAATGCTCCAAAGGGATCACAAGATGTGACACAAGAAATTACGTAATTGATGCTGCCTGTAAAAGCAACGTAATGTACTCTGTTGTTCATCCATATCACAAACCTTTAAGATAAATTTAGCTATTCTAATAATGAGGTATTAGGCTGCGTATATGGCATTTCATTGCAAATGTGCACATAATTTTTACAGTTATAAAACCATAATGATATGATGGAGCACAGCTCCTCAAAATATCTTGAGTTCTTTTAGAAGTAAAGAGAATGGCAGTTTGAGAGCTAAGAGCATATGCTCCCGCCTCAGGAAATCGACCCAACCCAAAGCCTGACGAACGTCTCTCTATGGGGCCTCACTGTGAGATGCACTGCTGCCATGAGCAGCACCTGCCAGGGCACTGAGAGGACACGTTCATTTTGTCCCTCATCAGCTATATTCATCCTCAATGTTGCTCTTCAGAGAATGAAGAGACATTAAACAGCATCATCTCCCTGACTGAAAGAGATTATGAGAAAACCCCTCCCCTTGTTTATCATGCAGCTGGGTGGTGGGGTTTCTGAGGGTTAATGTGGGGGTGATCGGACTGGACGCAGCTGGAAGATAGAAATCCAAAGAAGCTCTGTCCAAAAACAACAATATTTTATAAACAGCTTTTAAACTCACAAACTAATATATCATTTCTTGTTTGTTTAGGCTACATGTAACCCATGTAAAAAAAATGAAATGTTCTGAATTATTTTGGGCTAAAGCTTATTGTTGTCAGTGTTTTGCTGCTAGGCTTTTAGGTCACAGCATTGCTGATTTGAGCGAAGACAACAAACTTGCTCCACAGGCAACAAGTTTGAAATACAAAGTAAGAATAGTATATTCAGGTATCAAAGCTTGGTTTGCTCTTTGTTTTGCAGCTAAAATGAACATTATGAGAGTCTATGCTTTTTTTTTTTTATATGTAATTAAGGATAAGTACGGTACTGAAGCACCTTTTTAGTTTTGGTCCATTATTCTTCTGTTTCTACTATGATTTGTAACCCCTTTAACAGCTTTGGAAATACCAATGCATAAGGATGAATCAGGAACAATGTGCTCTGATTCTGACAGTATAGTACTGTACTTTGTACTGTGTAAACAAAATTAGAAAAGAACAAGAAAAAAAGTGAAAAACCACACAGACAACAATGGTATTTTGGTAAAACAAGTGAGAAAACCCAGCTTTCTCTGTAACTACAGCTGAGACATACAGTTCTTTACAGTAGAAACATTTTTCATAGTTTAAACGGGTCACAGACAGCTGGACTTTATGAAACAGAACACATTCACAAGTTTGACTTTTGGTGAATGTACTACAAGATGTTCAAGGTGTGAGTTGATTAAATGTTTCCAAATTTTTGATAGAAACTTTTCTTACTCCTATAGTTTGCAGTGGTTGTACAGTTTATTTTATTTTTTCGTACAGCGTGGCTCTAACTCTTCAGATGTTTTCTGATTGTCACTCCATCAAAGAACCTTACCCTTGCAGCCATTAAATGATGCCGATTGGTCCAAACCACTAAGACCTGGCACATAGCTTGAGCAGATGGGGTTCTCTCATAATCCTGAACTGGCAAATCTTCCAAGAATTCGGCCACCAAACAATCTCAAATAGAACATAAAGTCTGAAACGGAGGAAATCAAAATAAAAGGTAGAGATAAAAAAAATAAAAAAGAAAGACCGAAAACAGTCTAGCAGGAGGCAGTCAGACATGGAGAGAGATGCACAGACACCAAAACATTTCGAATCCATTTAGACTTTTCAATTTTATTTTCACTGTGCGATGCTGTCAGGAGCCGGCTCCCCGAGGGTCCACGAGAGGCAGGCAGCCAGAAAAATAAAATCCAGGCAGAGAGAAAAGGTGAGAGGGAGGATTTTTTTTTCTACTTAGTGAGTCATAGAAAAGCAACACAGAGAGAACATTACTCCATTGGCCTTGGAGAATGATGGACGACTGCCTTTAATGAGGACAAAATTAGGTCGGGGTCTCTCGGCACATGCACATCTTTCTCACACACGGGGAGAGCACTTCTCTCCTTTTTCCACCATTATGCTGGCTAATTAGTGGATTACATTAGCAGGAACCAATAACAGGAAGCCATTCAACCCCAGCTAATACTTGTAGCCATTACACAGTATAATTTGTACTGGTATGACATGAAGGACTGCTGGGATGTAGCCTCGGCACAAAGCTGCAAACATGCACCACTTTAATGTTACTTAAGCTCCTTTCAGTCCTTGAATTTATAAAACAGGGTTCATCTTTCTCTCTTTCAGTAATTTCTCTGTGGCTCTCTGCATATTCCATTAGGAATCAGTGCAAACGTGACACGAGCTTGGTGATGGATGTTGTGTATAAGAGGGAGAGTGCTGGAGAACTACAGTGAGATGGAAATAAAATAAAAACAGAAAGAGCTTATAATGTATTTGTTAAGAAGCAAATGTTAGTTTGCTGACCTGTCTGTCACAAGTGTTTTAAAGTGCATACAAAAAAATGTCAAACTTGTCAGATATAAATAAAAAGGACACTAAAATGCTAGTTTACATGTTCATGTGCTCAATAAACAATATGTTTATGGTGCACACTTAACAAAGCACAAAATTTACATTAAGCATTTGATTGCAATAATCTGTCAAATATAATGTATAAAACAAAATACGATCACATTAGTGTTATGCACCAAAACAAGGAGCATGAAGGAACTGTTAATTATTTGACAAAGGCCCCTTTCACTCTGGATGGTGACCCGATGTACACTCTACAAACTACAAGACCTATTAGAATGAGGCTGGATCGGGACACATTTGGAAAACCTCCTTTATGTGAAGGCAATGATGACGCTGCACTCTTAGTAATCGCATAGGTTTATTATGCATGGGTTTATTTCCTGCATCCCCAAGATATTCTAAACAGCCTCACTAAAGATGTTTTATGCATACTCAAGACCCTCCACGACCTATTACCCTCTGTCACACATAATGTAGAGCTCACTGCATCATAAATACATCTGATGACCTCATCAAGACCCTGCAAAGACCACCCCCATTCAAGCCCTTTTATTTACATTGTATGAGATAATCATCAAGTGTGACTATTTGCAATATTCCATTCAAGCTCCTGAACAAAGATAGAAAAATATGCGACAATCAAACTGCAGCTGCTGTACATCTGCTAAAGTGAAATACTGAAAATACTGTAGTCTGAGGTTTACATCTTAATAGTACTTCTGTTAGACCGTGCTTTTGCTGTGGCAGCTCCAAAATTATGGAATTCATTCATTCAACCTTTATTTAGGCAGGTTAATCTCATTGAGCCTCGAGGACTCATTTACAAGAGAGACCTGGCTACAAACTAAGGAATGACCTTCCCTTGGACATCAGACAAGCTTCTTCCCTGTTTGTTTTTAAATCCCTTCTTAAAACACATCTCTTCTCCCTGGCCTTTGACACCATCTGAGATGCAGACTTTTATTTGTTTTTAAATTTATTAAAAAAATTTTTTTTTATCTAGTTTGTTTTATTTTGTTCGGACTGATCGTATGTGTGTGTGTGATTGTTTTATTATGTGTACAGCACTTCGGTCCTGTAGCTGTTTTAAGATCTCTATAAATAAAGCTGGTATGGTTATTATTATTAAAAATGAAAGTATAGCATGTTTCACAGTTAATTATACCCGTCCCCTAAATGAAGGATAACAGAGTACAGATAAGTGTGTTCTGTCATATTGCATGCAATTTTGCATCATTAACTGGATGTTTGGAAATTTTCTTTATAGAGTTTAGTGGGAAAAAAAAAAAAATTAAAAAAACTAACAAATCTGGGTTTGTTTGTTTTTTACTCAAAAAGTAAAGCACTCTATTTTTGTTTGTTTGACGAATTATGTGGATAAACAAAAAGCAATTTAAAACAGTTGGTCGGAAAAAGTCAGTGTATCTAAATTGTATAATGTCACTACTTGTAAAAATAAATCATGAAAGAAAGAAAGAAATGTCTTCCATAACTTTCCAGAGAAGGATTTACAACACTCGTCTTGTGATGCACTTGTCTGGTGACACTTTATTTTACATTCACAGTTTGTTATGATAGCCATCTAATAGAGTGCTGTAAGAAGCCAAGAGGACATAGATGACATGCAAAGAAAGGCTTATGAAATATTGATTGGAGCTCCATGACAAATATTTGCAGTGGTTGGAAATAGATGTGAGGAAAACAAATGTTTGTGTTATGCTTTGTGTTTTATAGTCTTCTAACATCTGTTTGATACTCTGCGTGTACTTGTTTGAGGGACTGTAATCTCTGAAGATAGTCGGCAAAACAAGAATAAAAGCCATCTTTTTTGAAAAAAAAGAGAAAAAGACAGACAAATAAAACCCACAGTATCCACACGTGATGATAATCCAGCTGAGGACATCTGCATGGAACCTGGCTTTGGAGCCAATAAATTATGCAATCCAATAATAAAATAAAGACATATGTGTCATGTTTTCTGCTATGTAGTTTAGTATAGCTGAGCAGGCTAAATAGCAAGCTAAGCTGTTAAATATTACATAATCATTAGCTATGCATTCGCTGTCTGATTTAAAATACACTTCTGACAAGCAAAATTCACACACAGCCATGTTTTAGTCACTTTTATTCATCATATTCACATCTGCCTTTCTTTAACCCCTGGCCAAACAGTGACCTAACCAGACTTTCATTACCACAGTATAATCAATGCAGCTTCACACAGACACACACCATCTCTCTCTGCTTTTCCAAACTGACACTGATGCTGCAGAAAGAGAAAGAAGCAACATTCCTGCTGTTTATCTAGTCATCTGATTTGGCCAGCGAGTCATGTGCCAGAGTTGGGTTGGAGGCCTGTCAGGATGCTTTGGGCTAACCCAGGCTGCATTCTTTTGTTTTCAGCAGCTTCTCATCGTCTGACAGTGTTCTTCGTCTGTATGTAAATGGGTGGCACTCCCGTTATACTATTTTGACAAAAAAGTGTTTCTACAGATGTTAACGGTGCCTTTCTGAGATGGTTTATTTGTGTCACAGAACAAATTCTCTTCTTTTTAAACTTTGAAACAAGCAGTAAAATAACACTTATCCTGATCATGTTGGACTGAGTTACAAACACATAAACCAGTTCAAAAAGTAGACTTATTAGATAAATCTGTCTCAAACACTTCACTGACTATGAGATAAATGTTAGAAATTTGCTGATATCAGTGACCAACGTTGTTTTGTAAAAATAATTATCTAATATTGGCCTAGCTTGGTAATAATAGCAATCCAGGGGAGGATGGTATAAAGTTAAACTTTGCATTCTGGAGCGAAGGTCGACAGTTTAATTGGAAGTGCAAATTACGTTCACATGTAATCCCAAAGTGGATTGAGCCATGGGTAAAGTCAATGTGCACATTGCTAGAAAGTGTGCATTTAACAGAAGAGCTGAGGAGAACCAATGTATTTTTAGTCCCACACGTGGAGCCAAGAAACAATCTTCATTGCCAAAGGGCTGTTTTTATTCCTCAAAGCCTCGTTCACATCCGTTGGGATACTCCTGCAGCCTGCTACTGATTCAGCTACTAAGGCTGCCAATTTCTTGACAAGAAAGAGTAAATATTGACTCGATGACTGCAGCTCCCATCTGTTGGCGTAACAGTGAACGTTTCCCTCTCTCTGTCCACATTGCTTTCATTCTCCGCCCTCCTTTTCTGAGAGTCTGCGAAGAATACCCTGCCTATGTAGTCCTCCTCCAGCCCCTCTTACAAATGTAGTGAAGACACATGTTCTCTCATCAGTGATCTCTGTGTCTGTAAGCAGTAAGAAGTGCCACTGCTTTTGCCACTTTGCCATTGGTAAGTGTGGCTCCACATGGCTCTCTTCTTCTCGGTTCTTCTCAGGTGTAGATGAGTTGCCACTACAATGGAGGCTGATCTGTTTTCTCACTCTGGGCGAGATCGTCAATACAAAGTGTGTGGGACTGTCAATGAAAAGTGGGTGGGGTTGTAACTGGTCTTTTTGTGATCGAGCCACTCTGCCTGTTGTGGTCCTTAATTGCCCTTTAATTGGACTTGAATTCTGTTAGCTTATCTCGGCACTGCTTTTAAGTCCAAGTGTAGCCATGCTGCTCCATCACCTCCAATATCTCTCTGTAAATGTGCTCATTTCTTGGGCGAGGTCTGTCAACACGATGTGGAGGTTCAGGTGCAAGTAGCAGTTTTACTGGGCGAGTCATCCAGTGACGTACCTCCGCTGGCCGATCAACAGCTGCTGTCTGCTTATGTCAAAATCAGACCCTCGGAGCAACCTGTTTGAAACCTCAAACAAGGTGGTCCCATAAACCAAGCTGAGTGGGGTGGAGCTGCAGTTATCAAGTAAGCCTAATGCTAAAACTAAACACCAACCCATTCGTGTTTCAAATGATGTTTCAAATTATTCTTCTCCTGTTCAAAATCACATTTCAAATCAGTTTCCTCCACTTAGCTGTTGTGAACCTCAGGCCCACTGGATGATGTTCCAATGAAAAAATAGTACTAAAACCAAGCCCTCGGTCAACCGCTGAACTGTTCAACATTCAAATTGGTTTTTCGTGCTTAGTGAGACACCCGCCGTGGAGCAGACTCTCGTTATTGGCAGCTCCATAGTCCGAAACGTGGTACCTGTGACTCAAACCACAGTCAAATGTATTCCAGGGGCCAGAGCAGGTGACACTGAATCCCATCTGAAACTACTGGCTAAAGCCAAAGCTAAATACAATAAAGTCATTATTCACGTCGGCGAAAATGACATTCAGTTACACAAATCAAAGATCACTAAATGAATGTTGCTTCAGTGTGTAACTTTGCAAAAACTATGTTGGACTCCATAGTTTTTAGCCGTATGTCTGTTTTCAACCGCTTGGCATCCAGACGGTGCTTTGAAAAAAATGTAAGATTTGTAGACAACTGGAGTACATTCTGGGGAAAACCTGGTCTGTTGCAGAGAGATGGAATCCATCCCACTTTGAATGGAGCAGCATTTCTCTTCTAAAAACATAACTGGTTCGTACTCATCTGCTCACACAGACTAATGTTCATGCTGCTGTTTTTTTGGCATATTCTTTTTATACTACAGTGCTCATCATATTCTGTTTAGCATTTTTCTTAGTTCATATCTTAGATCTTATTACTGTTTTTTGACAATTTAAACTTTTGTTGGATGTAACTAGGACACTGTGTACACTATTTCAGTCCACCACATGTACCACATGTGGTACGAATGACACAGAGAGAAACTTTGACGTTGACTGATTCAGTTGGACATCCAGATTACTGACAATTACCTGTCACGGTCCAGTCTAGAAATCAGTCCAGGAAGCAGCCGGGCTGTAGTCTTCCACACCTCTCTGCTGCTTCTCCTCTGTTACACACCCACACCCCATTGAAACAGTGTCAAGTCACCCACAGCTCAAATTAAATAAACCAAAAATCAGCATAAAAATCTTATTAAAATAAGCAGTTACTTTACCAGAACAAAAGAATAAAAATAATTAAGTGTGATGACTACACAGTCATTGACAGTAAATTTCATCTTAGCAGGTGTTTTTCAGAAAACGCTGTAATCAGTTTTAAAGAATCACTTTCATCGTTATCCTCTGTCTTGCAGAGTAATACAGCAGTGAACAGTGACTTAGATCATCTGGTTGATAAATTTACAAGTTATTTGCAAACTTCACTCGATAAAACTGCCCCACTGAAAATAAAGTAATCAATCAAAGGAGACTGGATACTTAGTTCAATTCTGAGTTCGTATTTTATTTTAAACAGACATGTAGAAAGCTGGGAAGCAAAAGATGCTCCACTACCATTAATATTTTTTACTTATCTAGCCTGCTAACATGTACAAAGGGGTTCCATAAAGCTAGGACTATCTATTATTCATCTTAAGTTGATGAAAATACAAATAACCCCAGGTTCCTTTTCAGTACCATAGCTAGTCTAATGAAAAATCCTGTCTCTGTTGAACCATGTATCCCTACAGCTGTAAGCAGTGATGAGTTCATGATATTCTTTATTAAAAAAATTATTTAAATTAGGGAAAAATTTCAAACCAACTTTCCTACTATCGCCTCTGGTTCTGTGTCAGATAAGACAAGTGTAAAAATGTCACTAGAACCTGATTAATATTTGGACTGTTTTTGGCCTGTTGAGCTCACTGAATTGTCAAAAATAATAGCGTTATCCAAACCATCCATGTGTCTGCTAGATCCCATCCCAACCAGGCTATTTATAGAGCTATGTTCCTTAATTAATAACTACATCTTGGATCTGCTTAATTTTTCTACAATGAATGGTTGCGTACTGTAGCATTTTAAGATTGATGTAATTAAACCTTTACTTAAGACACATAACATTGACTCAGGAATCCTAACCAATTACAGACCTATATCTAATCTAATTTTCATCTAAGAAATTATAGAGAAAATAGTTGCAGGTCAGTTGTGTGAATATCTACGATGAAATAATCTGTTTGAAGAGTTTCAGTCAGGGTTTAGAACTCACCATAGCACTGAAACTGCTCTGGTGAAAGTTACTAATGATATTCTCATGGCCTCTGACAATGGATTTGTGTCTATACTGGTCCTGTTAGACCTCAATGCTGCATTTGATACAGTTGGTCACAATAGTCTACTACAGAGACTTGAATATGATATTGGGATTACGGGAACAGCTTTAAATTGGTTTAAATCATATTTATTTGATAGATTCCAATTTGTAAATGTAAATAATGAATCTTCTTCATGCACCAAAGATAGTCATGGAGTTCCTCAGGGTTCAGTGCCTGAACCAAAACTCTTTACCTTATATATGCTTCCATTAGGTAAAGTTATTAAACAGCATGAGATAAATTTTCATTGTTATGCACAGTTATACTTGTCCATGAAACCCAATGAATCCAATCAGCTACTTAGACTACAAGCATATCTAAAGACATAAAAACCTGGATGACCCTAAATTTTCTGCTTTTGAACACAGACAAGACTGAGGGTTTTGGTTTGAGGACCTGAGCATCTTAGGAATACATTATTTAGTCTTTCACCATCCTTGGATGGCATTAATCCGGCCTCCAGCTCTACTGTTAAAAATCTTAGTGTTATTTTTGATCAGGACATGTCTTTTAACCCCCACATTAAAAGTTACTAGAACCACCTTCTTCCACCTGCGTAATGTCAATAAAATGAGAAACATCTTATCTAAAAGTGATGCAGAAAAACTGGTTCATGCATTTGTCATGTCTAGACTGGACTACTGCAATGGTATTAGCTGAGTGTCCAAAACTTGGAGTGGTCTCCAGCTACAAGTACTCGGGTGTTCTGTGAGCACCTGAAAAACAACCTTAGCTGAGGCAACAACAGTACCGTGCTGATCAAGAAACCACATCAGAGACTTTACTTCCTCAGGCAGCTGATGCGAGCTGGTCTGTTAAGCTCAGTCCTCACCTCCTTCTACAGGTGTGCAGTGGAGAACATCCTGTGCTCCAGCATCAACATGTGACATGGAGGCTGCACAGCTGCAGAAAGAAGAGCTTTGCAGAAAGTGGTGAAGGCTGCACAGAAGTCTGTTGGAGTCAGCCTCCCCACCATCACAGACATCTACACCTCTACATGCAGGAAGAGGACCATCGGCATCATGAAGGACCACACTCACCCAGCACACACACTTTTTGCCCCTCTCCCCTCAGGCAGAAGGTTGCAAAGCATTAAGTGCAGAACCACTAGACTGAGGAACAGCTTCTACCTGAAGCTGTCAGACTCATAAATCCCTAATCAGCATTATCACTGTACCATAATTATCATTGATTATAATGATAAACTAAATAAATAAATCACTGTAATGCCACTTTGACTGTTGTGCTGCTGATTATCCATGCTGCTGACCTCATGCTGCTGATTTATTTCATGTTGCTGTATTCATTCGTACTCATCTAATCACACAGACTCGCGTTACAATTTATATATTTGCTATTGTTGGATGAAACTGGGACTTTGTGTACACAATTTCGTTCCACCTCATGTACCACATGTGATGTGAATGACAACAAAGAACCTTGAACTTGAAATACTTCTTTAAAAAGTCTTCAGTTGATCCAAAATGCTGCTGCCAGAGTCTTAACTGGAGTTAGTAGGAGAGATC
>JARVLU010000179.1:10502064-10517643 GCA_031762415.1 Simpsonichthys santanae | reverse complement strand
TCACCTTCGGATCCAGTTTAAAATACTCATGTATGTTTTTAAATCTCTGAACAGTTCCGCTCCACCCTATCTCACTGGCCTTCTGCAGCCATATGTCCCACCGCGCTCTCTGAGGTCAGCAGACCAGATGCTTCTGTCAGTCCCAGAAACTTGCCATGAGCTCAGAGGTGACAGGGCTTTCTCAGATGCAGGTCCAAGACTATGGAATGAGTTGCCACAGAGTGTCAGGCAGGCTCCCACACTCAGTCTTTACGTTTCGCTTGAAAACCCATTTCTATTCTCTTGCCTTTAATATGTGATTTGCTTCGATCCTCTCTGTACTATACGTTGTTGACCATTTTAGTTAGTTTCTGTTGCTATTTTATATCTATACTGTATTTTTATTTTATGTTTTCCTCTCCACTTTGCATTTTGTTTCTATTGTACAGCATTGGTTGGCTTTGTTGCTGTTTAAAGTGCTCTATAAATAAATTGGTAGGGTATGGTATGGTATTTCGACTGAAAAAAGAGCAGTACCAATTTCATCCACTTGATGGCAGCAGAGTAGTAATAAATGTATGGCACAATGTTGGCTGTTGTATCATGTAATAGGAAAACGTAGCAATAATGACAAATTCAAAAAAAGATCAAGACAGAAACAACTGGACTTTATTTATTAGAACATACTTTGTGCTTTATTGTTTTTTCTTGCACTTTTTAGAATTTACCAAGTCCTAGATGACTGAGAATCTTCACCAGTTTTTAGTGACTCAATCGGTCTGCCACAGACCCCACCTTCATTCTGCTCTCTGCTTGGAACCGTCAAAACAGCTACACCACTGTGGCGAAATGCAGCTAATTTGACCATTAAAGTGCATTTATTAAGCAAATGATAGACTGTGACACACCTTTGCACTAATTTCGAGCAAACAAATAATTGTTTAGGTGCTTTCTTGTTAAATTTCAAAGAAACGAGCAGCATTCCTCCTTCCTGATTTCTTCCCTCTGCACACTCCCTGACAACCGAGGCAGCAAGACCTTTTTTTTTTAATTCAGCTGATTTGACCATTTAAGCACATTTTTTTTAAAGGAATAGTTCAACTGAGACACACCTTTGCTATAATTTCAAGCAAACAAATAACTGTTTTTAGGTGTTAATCTTGTAAAATATTTGTTAAAGTCCTCCCGTGCACACTCCCGCGGCTGCCATTTGGCAGCCCATCGGGTTTTTTTTGGCACATCAGTCCATATTTCCCCGTTCGGCCCACATTTCCGGTTTGTCAGCAGTGATGCATAACAAACGCGACACGTCAGCGGTGATGCATAATAGATGCGGCGTATATGGCGAAGCGACATATTTATGGATTTTTCCACTTTATTATACAAATATGGACTGACGCGACTTATAGGTTGGTGCGACTTGTCAGGCAGAAAATATGGTACTTTACATTTCGTGACAACATAAATCCACAGAATAACTTGCTTACAAACAATAATGCAACTAATGTTTAACGGACAAGAAATAATTTTGCTATTATCTTGACCTCTTTGAGCACGGATGAAAAAATTGCCAGCTGAGTCTGTCCAACAGGCCTTTATGAGTGGACACCTGCAGCACCCAGCGCCCCCAGTCAGCTTTGTAAAAGCTTTGGGGGGGACTAAAGGGGGTGTTAAGGAAGATCAAGAGGGCCAGTCCTGGGTTTGGCCCTGAAGGCCCTAACGATGACTCCAGTCCACGCGTTGCCTTTGGCCTTGCTAACTGTTGCATGAAATGGGCCCCAGGAACAGTGCAAACCTCCCAGAAACAGGCTTCTTACTGTTAGCCAACAGTGCACTCTTTGTGTGAAAATGGTCAAAGCTGGCCCTTTTCTGCACTGCTCTTGCCTTTCTTTGGAGCCTCAGCTGTGAGCAAACAAAGCTGGCTTAAAAGCTTGTCAAATGGTTAGCTAGGTGGTGACCAACCATACAATTGTTCATGTTCGTGAGAGCAATGGACTTTGCGCTTCCTTTGTTCTGCAGGTGGGGCGTCAATGACCGTTCTCACAGTTTGTTGGATACAAATTGAACCGCACAACTTACGGCATCTTAACTACAGTCCTGAGCTTTGATAAGTTTACTAATACAGTACTGTATATTAAAAATGTCATTTGGTGTCGCCCATATGCATATAGTTCAGGCTGCTGTGCATTGCCTGCAGTAACTCTGAAAGGAGACGAACAACATATATAAACATTAAATAAATGCTTTTTATATTTCAACAGAGGTAGAAATGGTTACTATTTATTTAAGTTGTTATTGACTGTGTTGTCATATCATAAAACGTTTTGTGGAAACAGAATGCTTCTGGTTATATTTTTGGCTGAAATGGACCATCAAATAACCACAGCCTTGGGTTACCGTTAATGAACTCCTCAGAAGATGTATTCCATTTTACAGCTGTGTGTAACACAAAGAAGCTATACAGCATGGCAAAAATGAGCAAGGGCTACTTCTGCCACGGCTTGATTAAATGCGTCAGCATATTTACTACGTTGGATAAACACTTCTACAACAGATTTTGTCCTTTTCTTTATTTTTAACTGTAGGCAGGAGTGGGGAAACCAGTAGCACTTGGTTTAACTGAACTTTATTTTGCTTAATTGTTCCCATGGTTGCCGTTTTTTTTTTTTTTTTTTTAATTTCGATGGTTTCTAAGCCAATATAATTCCATTTTTGTGGCCAAGCCAAATATTTGCAGCTTGGCTTATGGTTCTAAACTGAGCTGTCATTTGGTTAAAAGAATTTGTCCTGCAACCAGCACTGCACAAGCTTTTAACCTTATGCATTCTGTTTCACTGTCACTTTATTTTTAATGTTAGAAGATAACACAATCCAAAGCATCCTAGCTTTATAACACAATATTCAACACCTTGCAATGCATGAGTCACATGCCAAATGGTCTGATGGCAGTGTAACTGTTTACTACTATTTAGGAACAGATGACACAAGCTAAAGAGAGCCAAAGTCATTTACAGTTAGTTGAATTCCCTGCTGAGAGGCCCTATTAAATGTTTCTTCCAAAGGCCTTGCTGGGAAATATTTGCAATGGTTTCCATCCAGATCTGGGTCATTCGGTTCTACATTCACTGCACAGGTGAGCTGGACCAGGTTTGTTTGGCATCGGTCATTGGCTGTCCTTTCCTTTCCACTGGACTGGGAAAGCAGCACCACAAACAGCTTGCGACAACAAGAGATGCTTTTGTCCATCTCACCACAGCAAAATGGCACCACTAAGCTGCCTGCTGCCAATGCTGTCTAGGTCTCCCCGGACAGTCCCTCAGGGCCGCAAGACCTGCTGCAAGCCAGTCAAATCGAGGCAAGGAAAGTGAGAACTCTCAGGAGAATAGGCAACACTGTCAGCCAGTTGTTCTGCTGCAGCGTGCAGATGAAAACAACCTCTTTCAGATGCCGTGTGTTTTGGCTTCCAAGCCTATAATCATGGATGATTAGCTTAAGAACTCAATTTTGAGCAAGGTCTATTTCTTTTTCTTGTCACACTGTCAGAAAATATATTTACCTTTTACTTTTCCCAGCTGTCTCGAGACATGAACGTGGCTTGACTGATCAATGGAAAGAAGTCAGATGTGTGATATTTAATTTAAAGTTTTTAAAACGTTCCCTTGGTGCTCACACATGATTTCATGATAGACGCAAGGTTTACTTCAAACTGTTGAGATTGAAACCTTCTTGAAAGGCTGTTATGTTTGGCTCACTGAAGTAAAAACATTTAAGGGTAATCTTTTATTATGTAATTTGAAGAATCGAACTGTCCAAAGGGTTATGTTGCAGAGTGCAGTGTTGTTTGATAGTCCAACTACTTTTTTCTCACAGTTCAATTCTTGTGCATTAAAATACAATTGAAGATAAATAGAACTTATTGTCCTTTGAACTAATGGGATAAAATGGATATTCTCAAATCTTTACAAAATATCTTCCCTATGATTCAAGCTGCATGGTATGTCATGAACTGACATCACTCCATGTTGTGTGAATGTTTATGAAGCATTCACACTATTGTGATCCATTTTTCTTCCCTACATTTTTTTGGCACAATTCTCGTCCCGCAGTTTTCAAACTATTTCAACAAATCGAATATCAAAACATTCAAGTCTTTCAGGACAATCCTGCTATGAGTGCTGGTATTGGTGCAACTTCAGCTTTTTGACATACTGTATTTAGCCTTTTCTGCCACTTTTTTAACTCGTAGAAAATTGAGCTAATTTTACATCCTTCAAATCTTTAGATCTGTTCACACCCTTTTACTGCTCCTTTCACTTTTTGTTCTGGTTCAGCTTCTTTCAGCTTCTTGTGCAAATTTATTTAAAAAATCAGCTATTTTAAGCTAATTTCAGCTGTTTTTCCAGCTGTTTTGTGCTCCTTTCAGATTCTTTCTGCTAACTATACAACATTTTAGTGCTTCTTCTAACATCTATCTGCTAATTTCAGCTTGTTATGCTCCTTCCAGCTTATGTCCGCGTTTCAGCTTTTTATACAATTTCAGCTAATATTTAGCTGTTTTATGCAAATTTAAACTTTTTCAGCTAATTCCACGTTTTGCACTCATTTAATCTTTTTCAGCCTAATTCAGCAAAAATGTGCTCTCTCCACTTCTTTTTTGTAATTTCAGCTTCTTTCTGCTATTTCAGCTACTTTTCAGATGTTTTTTTTTTTTTTTTTTTTTTTTGCTAATTTCAGATTTTTCCAGATAATTTCCTTTTTTTTTTTTTTTTGTTCATTGAGCCTAATTGGGGAAATGTGTTCTTTCTGCTTTCTTATGCTAATTTAAGCTTGATCTAACTTGTCAGCTACATTTTTACATATTTTAGCTATTTTTTGCTGTTTTAGACAAAGTCAAATTTTGCATGGTAATTTCTGCTACTTTTAGCCCGATTAACTTCTTCCTCAGCTTGTTATGATCCTTTCAGCTTTTTCTCTGGTAGTTTCAGCTTTTTCTGCTATTTCAACTACTAGTTAGCCTTTTTCTTTTTTTTTTTTTTTTTTTTTTTTTTTTTTTTTTTTTTTTAGCTTTACCAGCTAATTCCACATTTTCTTCACTCATTTCAGCTCTTTCAGCCTCCTTCTGGTAGTTTAAGCTTATTTCTGCCTTTTCAGCTACTTTTCATCTATTTCTTGCTAAATTCAGCTTTTTTTTTCTTTACTTTGTTTGAGCTAATTTCTGTCTATTTAAACCTATTTCAGCAACAAAAAAGTGTTCTTTCTGCTTTCTTCTGCTAATTTAGGCTTGTTCTTCCATTTTAGCTACATTTCAGCATGTTTGTAGCTAATGTCAGCTGTTTTTCAGCAAGTTCTTCTGCAATAAACGTTCACACTGCATTTTCACAGGAAATGCAATTTCTCTAGTTAAACCACTACTTTACATCAGGAACAGACTTTTCCTGCTGTCGAACATTCATTTTCCTGTAGTTTGTTGTCCATCTACACAAAAAGAAAACGCCATCTTGCAGAGGAAGGCCCTCTCTGTCTGACTGCACTAGGCACCTTTGTCTACTTTTTAAAATCTATCCCAACTATAGATTTTGTTTTTTGTCTTTTAAGGCAAGAAAGCGGAAGCTTTAATTGTTATTATGCCAATGTGTCACTGCTAAAAGAAATGAGCCACATATTTCTGAATACAAACTGACAGGTTCACTGTAGCATATTTTTATCGTGAAAAGCCATCATGGAAAAGAATGGCCATTCGCAGCTGCTGGCCTAATTTGCTTTAAGCATGTACAAATAGGACGGCCCACACAGACCATAAAAGTGGAGTGGAGGTTTTGCTCAACGCAGCACTTTTGTCTGACCAGAGGCGCATGGACGCCTTCCAACGAACAAACAGATCACAAAAGAAAAAAGAAGAAAAAACATACACAGGAACTCTCACAAGCTTCAAATACAGTAGGACAATGCAGGCTAACAGAATAGACTGACTGTAGAAGAGGTATAGTGCTAGTGTACATATACAAATTCCTTTACATGGTGAAAAGGAAAATTATATGAAATAATTGTTTTGAGTTTCAAGGCATGTGGTGCCTGTCAAATCTAATACCTAAATTGTGATTTGTGCTACTTTAATGTCATGGTCATTGACTGTCAGAAAATAAATACGTTCCAACGCCTTATGTACACTTTTAAACAATTTTTCTGGGTTTTTCCCACCAGAAGAACAGAACCACTGTGCCTACTGTTCATTCTCCATAAGTTTTATTGCCCCATGGAAATTTTTATTTGCTCTTGAGCCATTTGCTCTGGAAACCCCCCTGTGGATCCTTTGAATCTTGTAGATTTATACAAGCACATCCTACAGCTTGCACATAAATGCACATGCATTAAAAAAAAAAACACATACAAGCAGAACCATGCACACAGCTGCATATGCCTGGATGGGGTTTCCCTTTAGATACCGGATAAACAACTGACTTCAAACAGTAAACCAGGCGCTAATGAACTGGACCCTTACAGGGTTTGCTTTCCGAGAGCAGAGACCCACCCCACAATGGATCTATTCACAGTATCTCAGCCGTGGAAAGTGTTGGTAAAGTAATCCCACTGGAGTTTATGTGACCTTTTCTAACTCTCAGTACAGCTTTCTCCCCTAAGGTCTTTAAGGTCCAGCCAAAAACAACACCGCCTTGCATCAGCTGATACAGGTAGAGGCTGCTCATATTTGCATGTTTCAAAATGGTACCCATTCACAACCAATTTGCAAATTGATGTGGTGAGGAAAAGGAACACAACGCCCTGCTTCCTCTTATGCCGTACCTGTGAGATCAGTCAAGTCCAGGGTCAACGGTTGTTTATTTAATGTGGCTTTGCAGTGGAGGCCATAGCTGGGTGGCATCTGCACACACCCCTAAACATGTCCTTTACTACCAAAAATACTGCTGGAAACAATGACTTGTAACAAACGGAGTTGATTTATTATTAATAAAACATGGGCTGTGCTCCTGCTGGGTGTCTACAGTCCCTGACAAGCCTAATAAAAGTCACAACACAGCATATGGCACTCAAGATGTTTGATATTTGCACAGAAATGTCAGCTGCTTCAAACTTTCATGCACACCTGCTGAAACTGACCCTGTTTTCAACAGCTGAGGACACTGAGATCATCAGGTTTCATACCTGAAAATGTCATATATGTGTGCGTCTTTCAGTTTTGGACTTGCTGAACATCTGTCTGAGGCGAGAGATTACCATCTATCCATATGGCTCTGTTCATTCACATCGCTTTGCTGTTTTGGGCAGCTAAGCATAAATGATATGAAATATTGCCAGTGACAGGTAAAGCATTACTCTATGGTGGAAGCTGTTTTTTTTTTACAGTAGCCACTTTTCAAGAGAAGCAAAACATTTAAATACCTGATATCTTGTTCCAAACCACACTTTAGAACAACCCCTCTGTTAGATGTGAGGGTCAAACTGCACAGACAGCCTGTATTTATGGCTATCTGACCTGACACGATGAAAAGTTTTATTCCTATCAGATGTTTCCATGCAAGAAGACGTGAACAGAATGAGAAACTATATCAGACTTGGCTGCGTTGTACAGAATATAAAGATAAATGCATGGACTTGCGTGACTGAATTAGCACTGCCATTTGCTTGGCAAAGTTTTCTAATTTTCTGAAGAACAAAAGAGTCTTTCTATAGAGTCACAAATAAGGATGACATAGTCTGAGAAAAGGCAAGTATAATTTAAGAAAATGCAGCTACTATTATAAATCCAGAGCTTTAGTCATCCACTTTGCTCAAATACCTGGGTAGACTCTCATCGTGGCCCAATTTCTAATTATACTGACATTTGGAAAACAAATACCTTGGCAGATGTAAGTTCCTTTTTCTTGACTTGGTGTAGAATATCATAATAGCTACGTAGGACTGTGGCATAATAATTAAACATTCTTTTAGGGAAGAAAGGGAGGAAACAGACATGCCATGATTTTAACAGGTTCAAAGAAAGAAACTGAATCCGACCTGTAACAGTTTCCAGCCCATGAGGCAGCGCAGTTTTGGTTCCCAAGAGGCCTGTGCTGTCAAAAGTTTCACTTCTAATACTGCCTTTCAGACTTTCTGACCCCCTCAGCCTTTATCCCACAGGACGAAACCTGTGGTTTTGTTAAATTGTAGATTCTGCAGTTTCCAAAGGGATGCAGCGACTGACATGAAGCAAATATGTAATGCACAGATGAGCATAGCTCGGTAACATTACACCAGCATCTTTGAACAGGGTTTAAATTCGGCCTACGATCACCAATGCAAAAAGGTAAGAGTAAACTAAGGTAGTACATATTTTATTGTATTTATTTTCCCATTCCACCTACCACCTACCAACTATGTGCCTTAAGGAACACCCCTGCCCCCCCAGTCCACCTAACCCCCAAAGCATAAGGCTCGGCAGCATGAATGGAGCATTGTGATGCGTCTCCGTCACGGCAGTGAATGTTTTCACTTCCATTTGATCCGTCGGCAAGGCTGCTAATTGGGTAAGCGTGTTCCCAGGTCACCGGGAGGTTTCTCTTTCCATAAATACAGAGCACCAACGAAGGCTTCTACAGATGTAGTTTCCCACCCGTTAAGTGTGTTCAGCTTCAGGTAGCAGATATAATTTATTGTGCCTAAAACCACAGTCCAGAAGTTTTCCTTCTCTCTCTCTTTTTCTCTCTCTCCACCGCTCTAAAGACTGTATTTTATAATTCTACCCAGCACTGCAATAAAGTTGATTATTGTCCTTTATCCTGAGCTTCAACTGAGTGCACCAGGTTGTCCACTGAACCACAGGTGTGATGATAATACCAATGTCCTGTCCAGATTTGTCAGGCCTAAATTATGCCATTTTCCATGTGCGCTAACATCAGTGTCAGACTTTTTACGAGGTTCAGGGATTATTTATTTGTGTTTCACGTGGGATCTATATTTCCTCTCTTTACACAAGCACTGAACAGAACGTCATGTGCCACCCCTAAACACCCTGATGGAACAGAGGGTAGACGGACTCTCAGGCACGTTCTAGGGTGTGGTCAAAATGGTCAAACAAACTGTCCTCCAGTTTGAGGGTTTTACTTTAGGCCTGTCAGTTAGACAGCGCCTCTCAAAGCTGAAGCGTCCTTGAATATTTACCCACCAGCTTTAGGTGTTTTCTCCTGCACACGACACATCCTCTCTGTGAGAACAAATAAAGAGACACTTACTTAATCCAAAATGTATATAAATATTTTTTTAATCAAACAAAGTTATTAATAAAGATCTCTCATAAAATAGCTTGTAATTTCATGTAGAAAGACAGTTTTATGAATAAAAGCAGTTTAATTTTTACTAAAATACTCAAATGCTCCTTTGCATTTAATGTCTTAAGTTTCATGCAGCTGTATTTCCATAGCAACGTATGTGATTTAAAAAGCTTGCTAGTGGTAAATAATGTTAATACAGACACTCGTGCCCTTTACAACAAATACGCAGTTCAGTTCACTTCAGAATAGCAAACTGAAGTGAGCACTGCTTCTATAAGAAAAGAAGTTCCTCTCAAATCTGATCCACGTTTTATCTCCTGTTTTTGGTACGTACTAAGGGCGCCACTGTGTGGCAGAAACACAAATATCCAAACAAAAGATGGGTACCACTTTACAATAAAGACTCCCTTTATAGATGGCTAATAAATAGTTCACATATATGCTATTAACACTTTATAAATCATTTATAATTGTTTATTATGTATTGATTGAGGGTGACAAAGGCAAAAATGACCAGTCTGTTGCCTAATAGTGAACAAAATATGTTCAATATATTTCAGAGTTGTTCTATTAAACATTTCAGTCTAAGTTACTACCGGTACCTTGTAAGCACAATAAGCATTTGTAAACCTATTTCTTTAGCATATAATATTGTACTTTATCACTGCATTATAAGTCTACAACTAACATTACCATCATATCATTAAAAAATAAAAAAATAAATAAAGGTTTACAAATGCTTATTGTTCTTACAAGGTAGTAACTTAGTCTGAAATGTTTAATAGAACTCTAGATGAAATATATAGGTGAACAGATTTGGTTCACTATTTGGCAACAAACTGGTCAGTTTAGCCTTTATTTTCTCCCTTCATATATAATGAACAATTATTAAGAATTTATGAAGTGTTTATAGAGGAATTAATAAGATATCTACCAAATAAACTATTCATTAGCATCTATAAAGGGAGCCTTATTTTAAAGTGGTACCAAGTTTTCTTCTATACACATATAATAGTTTTAATTACTTGTTTCTTAAATACTATAAAATATTTCAAATGAATTAGTTTTGAGGAGTTCTTCTTGTCACTATGTTAGTATTGTTTGTTGTTTTCTATTATTAATTAGTTGTTTCGATGCTTCTAATCATGGTGATTTGATTGTGTGCAGGAGTCGGGGCAGTCTATACCTGTTGTGGTTGAGAGCTGTATTCGATATATCAATTTATATGGTAGGTTCTTTTCCTGCTTTTTTTTTTTTTTAATTTTTTCAGGAAAATAAAAAAGAAACTCCCAGCTTTGCTAGCAAATCTTTGTGAATTAAAAACAAAAACTAACCATAATGTTTTGTTTTTTTATATACAAAATATATATTCTGTGTACAACCACTAGGGGAAAAATAATTTCCTTCTATAAGATATGTTTTTGTCTCTTTGTGTTTACTTTGCCTGCGTGTCTTTATATTCAAGGCTTAGCATAAATTGTTCGTGTAAATGGGGTGCAGATGGTCTGTTATTTGCTAGAATCCACACATGAAACACATTTACTGAATCCAAATTTTAATTTGCACAATTTCTGGATGAATTTTTATTTATATATAATTTTATTTTATGCTGTACTTGTTTCAGCTTAAATTCTTACATTTTGACAGTTTTAGCTGCAGTCTCTTTGTTTTTGTTTAAATTCTTTATTTTAAAATTACACACATAAAAGTTTAAAGAGAGAATTCATGATATAACACAAGAAACATACCAAATAAGGCATCAAAGCAAATTCATATTTATCTGCAAATCAGTTTAGGCTAAAAAAACAATGACATGTTCTTAAAAGTTCATGCGAGAGGACTTTTTCATTAATGGTCTCATGTTTTTCTCCTCCTGAGGTCTCTCTTTCTTTGAGGAGCCTCCCAGTAGGTCCAGTCTGGTCTGATTAGTAGTTAAAGAGCAACATGAACATGTTTGGCAGCTGCTCATTTTTTATATCAATCAAGCCAAATTAGACTCCAGGCCTGCTTTGTTCGAGGTGTTTCATTATTGTTTCATTAGCCCTGAACTATAGACGTGGCATCCCGTATAGTTCAGTATAGGGGTGCACCGATTGCAGTTTTTTTGTCCGATCACCGATTTCTACAAAGTCTGACCTTCCGATTCCGATTTTGTTTTATAAGCAACACTGTTAGATGTTGTAAGGTCACAATGCACCTTCAAATTTCAATCTTATTTTGTTGAAAAACAGACCCTTGAACAATATTCTAGAAACAATACAAACTTGTTTTAACTGGTCACACAAGGTAGTGCTCTGAAATATAAATTACGTTTAGACAATTGCTGCCAAAACTAAAAAAATAAAAAAAAAAATCGGTAAAATTGGTTTCTCATGCAAGCATTGGCCGATTTCCGATTTCCCAAAATTAAGGAAATCGGGGCCAATTTATCGGTGCACCCCTAGTTCAGTAGAAATGTCTTCTGCAGAAGAAAACTCCCACTTTTGTGCCAACATAGACGTTTCTACATTAAAAAAAAGCATAACACAATTTTAGTATAACTTGCGCATTAAACTTGCAGACAATGCACAGCAAATTTAATCAGTTTTATTCTTTTAAAGGAGCTGCTTGAAACAGTTCATGAACTAAAGGCATGTGCTTCCTTTGCAAATTGTTCAGATCTGCTAAATACAGAAAGGAAAACAAAAACTACTGTACCAGTATATGTACTTAAGTTAAAGTGCTTAAAACTATTGCTTTGTCGTTTGCTTTTACTCACATGTTTGACTTTAGTTTAAATCAATATAATCTCATTTTGCCAAATGTAAAAGTGCACAGACGAGCAGCTGGGGGTATTTTTTCATCCACGTGAACGTCTTTGTTCTAGCTACCTTAACAGGTTTTTCTGTGTCCGCAGGTCTACAGCAGCAAGGTATATTTCGGGTTCCAGGATCTCAGGTCGAAGTGAACGATATTAAAAACGCATTTGAACGAGGTTAGTCCCTGGTTGACTCGCCATCTTCTTTTGATTGGTTTTAAATTGCGTTTTGCCCACCTGAAAAGCCACAGTGCGTCTCCCACGACTCCAGAGTGCAAATAAAAAGCCTCCGTGTCGCATGCAGCCCCCTGTAATGGACGTGCAGACCACTTAATGCATAAAACATCAGATCAGCATCCGGGAGTAATAACAAATGAGGAAGCATTACTGCGTTATCGTGCTCAAATTTGAAAGACACAAAGAGTTGTGTCAAAGCCATGTCAAATAAATGTGGATGCTATGAATGAGTAATGAGAGGATTAAGAGCTGGTTCCATCTGCAGGAGAAGATCCGCTGGTCGACGATCAGTCGGATCATGACATCAACTCTGTTGCCGGCGTTCTCAAGCTCTACTTCCGCGGGCTGGAAAACCCGCTGTTCCCCAAAGAGCGCTTCCTCGACTTTATATCCACCACCAGTGAGTCGCATAACAGGAACACATCTGCAAAAAAAAGCTAAAATATTTATGACAATTGTTTCACGTGCTCCTCATTTATTTCTTTATTTGTCCTTTCAGAATTCGACTCTGGTGCGGAGAGAGCTCATCATCTTCAGCAGATCATCGTGACCCTTCAGAGGACCGTGATCGTCGTCATGAGATACCTGTTCGCATTCCTAAACCAGTAAGTCTCATCGCAGCAACATTAAAAGGCACATTATTACCGTGATGCTCAGCGTGCACGTCTCTCCAAGCCTTTCTCAGTACAGCGATGAGAACATGATGGACCCTTACAACTTGGCTATCTGCTTTGGCCCCACGCTGATGCCCATACCAGACGACCAGGATCCAGTGTCCTGCCAGGCGCACGTTAACGAGGTCATTAAGACAGTCATCATGCACAATGAGGCCATCTTTCCGAGCCAGCGAGAGTTGGAGGGACCTGTTTATGAGAAGTGCATGGCGGGAGGTGAAGAGTACTGGTAGGTGGAAGGAATGATATAAAAATGACTTTTTGCTGTATTCTCCAGGTAAACAATTCAAGGATTCAAGGTTGTTTACTGTCATGCACATCACATGTGGTACATGATGTGGAGCAAAATTGTGTACACAGGGTCCCAGTTACATCCAACAAAATGTAGAAGAAAAACAATAACAAGATCTAAGATACGAACTAAGAAAAATGTTAACTAAAAATACACTAAGCTCTAGTAGCATATAAAAATATGCCTCACAGCAGCACGAAGATGAGTCTGTGTGAGCAGATAGATATTCATGAGTCTAACAGCTTCAGGGTAGAAGCTGTTCCTCAGTCTAGTGGTTCTACACTTAATGCTCCTCAACCTCCTTCCTGAGGGGAGTGAGGCAAAAAGTGTGTGCTGGGTGAGTGTGGTCCTTCATGATGCAGGTGGCCCTCTTCCTGCATCTGGAGGAGTAGATGTCTGTGACTTTCATGACATGCAGAATGTGTAACAATTAAAAAAAAAAAATTGTTCGCTGATTTGAACAGAAATTTTACTACCAACTCAACTGTGTTTAGGTTTAGAAAGTGCAGCTAAAATCACAAACATTTGACTAAACAGAAGAACCTAAAGGCAGAATCTCACTGGGATGAAGTGGTGAGTCAAAACTGTAAGAAAATAGGCAAGTTTTCCATTGTAGACTCATGGCGTTCTGAATGATCGCAATCAGCGAGCTGTTTTTGAAAAATCACAGCCGATTGTTGTAAAAACAGCTTATAACAACATTCTAGGCTGTAAACTGATTTATTTTCTGTCCACACTGGACTCACCTCAGCCCACTCTGTACCCACTTTCACATGAAACTAACTAAACTTTTGAAATTGAGATGGGACTGAACCAGTTTTTAAACAATTATTGCTGTGGGGTTTTTAGACTTGGACAACCAGAGATGTCACCTCAGATGTTTTAGCATAGGAAAGTATTTGTGCATTTATGACACACACACAGAAAACAGTTTTAGGGTTCTAAAACTGCTCACACAAACCTTTAAAACATACACAAAGTTCAAAGTGTCTGCGACTTATACAAGAAAACTGAGAACCACAGCAGACATTTTGAGATAATGCACTTTAGAGACTCGCCTAATGCAGTTCATCAACAGTAGTAGAAGCTCCATGAGATAACCTGAAGAGAACTTCATATGTTTTATTTTTTTGTTTTTGTTTTACGCAGGAAATCTTTTGCCTGTGTTGCTTTCTACTGTGTGCCTTATGTGTAAGACACCACTGAGCAGTTTATTTTTTTTAATTATATTTGTTAGTTACACCAAAAACATGTTAATGACAAATACATATTCTGAATCAGGGGTTCTCAAATTTTTTGGGTTCAGGGACCCCTTACAAGGAAGGAAAAAATGTCAGGGACCCGCTAATAACCCTCATGTTTATTAAATAATGTTGTTCAATTTTTCTCTTTAATACAATTTGTGTAACATAAATGCTCAAAACCTGTTCTTTAATACAATTTTTTATACTTTTAAACATGGTGTATTTTTCATTCAAGACTCCCTTAATTAACAAAAATTTTAATTTCAACTTCCAAAAATTACAGTTTTGAGAAATAAACAGTTTCAAAAACCACTTTAAAACTTTACTTATTCACATAATGAACATTAATGTATCGTCACTTCATCCGGGGACCCCATTTTGAGAACCATTGCTTAATGTTCCCCTCTCAAAGGAGCCATTGGCACATATTAAATCTTCATGAGCTTAGACCAGTTGCTATTGGGAACAAACTCCAGTCCTGAATCTAATCATTTTAGGTTGATATTTTGGGGTATGTGGTTTGTTTTATTTAATGACTGTGTTTGAAAAAAGCTTCACGGCAACAATTTAGAAACACTATACCGTAGGTCTGTTCAGACAGTCAGCAAACCAGATTTTTTATTTCTAATCACATCTCAAAGACAGACGACCCGCTCTGTTACTCGTACATTATTAGATCAGCTCCGTGTGACCAGAAATCTCTAACTTATCTGCAGGTTGCTACGGCAACAACAAAGATGTCGCTAAACTGCATAGCAGGGTTGCTCCTCGAGCTGCCCTTAAACGTGTCAGCACAATTTTATTTTTTACTTCTTTGTTCATATTTACTGTTTTTTTCTGCGCTAATTGCACAAGACTTATTTTCCACTTCTAATCTTCTCCATTTTTGTGCCTTTGGTCCATAAATTGGTGTTAGCGAAACATCTTAAAGGGTGACTCAGTTCCTAAAACACACCTGAATGGGAGAGATGGATGAGCTTTAGTGGAGAAGTAAATTATTTTGTTCAGACCTCATACAGGTTGTCCTCGACCTACGGCGCCATCGACCTACGGCGCTCCGTACTTACGGCTCCGCCCCCAGTGACGTCAT
>JARVLU010000179.1:10405570-10421196 GCA_031762415.1 Simpsonichthys santanae | reverse complement strand
ACCACACCAATGGAACGTGCCTGAAAAAATCCCCGAGATCTAATCCATTCAGCCAAAAGTCTGGGTTTTCGAGACATCAACCAAGCCATCAGGTGAGGTAGGCATCCTGACCAGATCCGGATTTGCCGCCGACGTCTTCCTTTTGTGTTTATAGACCAGGAACCAGACGAACCCAAAAAGCAGGAACTAGTTATCATAAATCCAATTTAATGTGGTTTTATTGCACAAGAGGAAGATGAAGATAGCGATCAGTGTCGTGTCTTGATAGGTTACTGTATTTTTTTTAACCAGCCGTGTTACATGCACTGTTCAGAAAAAAAACATTTCCTGTACATATGTGTATGTTATCATTTTGCATTTTATTAAAAGTTGTTTTGTTTTTTTTAATTGTGCAACTATCTCATGTTACAACGTGGACACCTACAGCTTATAGACAAGTGCAGCCTATATATGTACAAAATAAGTTTTTAATTATTTTTAATTGATGGGCATGGCTTAAATTGGGGTGCGTTCAATAGTCCAGAAATTACGGTAGTCTAACTTTTAAATGATGGTGAGATCTATTTTGGCAATCAACGCATCCAGATGACGCCCCATGTTGCCTTGTAAAAAAAACTAATTCAAGCCTGTTCTCTTTTCAGAACTATGTATCTGAGCATTACAGAATAGGTCAATGTAATATCTGTGGACAATCCACATGCTATCCTAAAAAATCCCAATGAGTTCACATTCGATGCATCTGTTTGCCATGCAAGTTGTAATGTATGTTGTGCAAAGGTCATTTTGGTTTAGACCGATGGCATTAGATCAGCTTTTCTTTTGATTCAAACCTTTTTTACACACCAATTACAGCAACAGCCAATCCTGTATAATCCTTCTGAAGCAGTGGAGGGAAATTAATTTTTCTAAAAGGCCTTGAAAAGAACCTAGACTTCTGTGGAGGATCAGACCAACAGGCTATATTAAATTCTGCTTAATATAAGTTTTACAATGAGCCATAAATGTAGTTTTCATAAGATGCCAGAGTAGGCATTGCAAGTGGGCCATCTACATCTGAACCAGTCATACAGAGCATTTACATTTTATATACTGTATTTAAATAAATCTGACTGATTTTGAAAGCCTTCTCAAATGTGGAAAGTTTTACTCTTCTCACATCTTTGTTGTTCTTAGAGATTATTAAGGCAGCAGAGTCCACCAAACACTTTTTGGTAAACTATTGGCTTGGTGATTTATTTTGAGAGATTATGTGAAATATCACACAGATAGTCTTGACTTCTTTATTTCTTGAAGAGTCACTCTTGGTGAAAAACATCTTGTTTCTTTAGCTGTTTGGATTGTGAAGCTTCAGATGTGTGTGCTCGCTCTGTATTTCTCTGCATGTGAAGTCCAATAATGTCTCAAGTGAATGGTCACTAAATACTCCACTTTGTCACTGACCTTGGTAAATAAATACTCAGAAGTGCAGATCTTGTTACAAAAATGACCCTCAACATTTCTTAACAGTCTTGGGTTTTAACCATGTGCTGACATCAAGGTAACTCCTAAGGTTTTGATAAATCTGAGGCTGCTAATGTGAACACAACACTTGCCTTCAAAAATAAAAGCATTGCAAAATCCATCCATCCACCATTTTTTACACTTCATCCTTTTTGGGGTCACGGGGGGTCACTGGTGCCCATATCCAGCCATCACTGTGCAAGGGGCAGTGGACACCCAGGACTGGTCTCCAGTCCATCACAGGGATACGAGACAAACAACCATTCACTCTCTCACTCTCACCTAGGGACAATTTAGTTATCAGTCAGCCTAACATGCATGTTTTTGGTCTGTGGGTGGAAGCAAAGTACCTGGAGAAAACCCACGCATGCACGGAGAGAACATGCAAACTCCACCCAGAAAGGCTGGGATTTGAACCAGTGATCTTATAGCTGAGAGGCAACAGCTCTACCAACTGAGCCATCATGCTGCAACAAGTTTCAAAATGGTTTTTGGATATGTTTGTAATAATTCATGTATGAGTTCAGATTGTTCATTGACCGTATGTGAACTGGACTGGGACGGCAAAAAAGCTGAAAGTAGCTACAAAATCCTCATGCTTGCTTTAGATCATTCCATTAGCCCTTTAGCTAGGTGTATGAGTTAGAAGTGTAAAGTTTCCAATATTACATTGTATTCCTAACATCTGTGCATGTGTGACTCAAAACACGGCAACAGCTCACACTGGGATGTAGTCAGATGTTTGCTAAATGTTAGCATATTATTATTGTTATGCATATTCTTGAACTCAGACCACCAGAACACATCACAAAGCAACAGTTTTGGAAATAATTTCACTACAATTTACCTTAAAAATAAGATGGCAATTAGGAACTGGACATCTACTCTCTCTAGTATCCATGGCCTTTGTTAAACGTTGTGTTGCTGTCACACTTGAAGGCTTCCCATCCTGCAGGGAGGTACCTTTGCCTTAATGACCCCAGCCATGGCTGTGCTGTCCATGCCAGAGTGGAAATGCCCTGCTTGGACCCAGAATGCCAGTTTGGTCAACACCTCTTCACCTCTCTTTATAGAAGTTTGGCAAACCCGCATGAGAATGGTGAGTCAACTCGAACGCAGAATTCCTTAAAGACGTGAACAGCACTTCTATAAAGCTCACTATAAATTCAATCTGTTTGTGGTTGCCGTGTAAGGAACAACACAACCATGCTGATTGCAACAGCGAAACCTTTAGGAAAATGTTTGGTGTGTTTCGCTTTTGTCCACAGCTGCAGGGCTCTATCATGGTGGCCTCTGTCCTCCAGATTCTTGTCGGTTTCTCCGGCCTCATTGGCTTCCTCATGCGCTTTATTGGTCCCTTAACCATTGCCCCCACGATCTCGCTAATTGGCTTGTCCCTGTACAACTCAGCTGGAGACAAGGCTGGTAGCCACTGGGGCATCTCTGCCATGTAGGTAACCAGTTTGAAGAGCAGCTCTTTACCTCTCAGGAGATCACAGAATAAAATTGTAATAAAAGTGAAGTTTTCCACTCATAAGCTGTGTTTTCACTGGTTATGGTATCTAATTTACATGCTATTATGCTTTTCTGTCATACCAACAGGACCACAGTACTGATTGTCCTATTCTCTCAGTATCTTCGTCTCATACCAATCCCTGTTCCTGCATACAACCAAACCAAGAAACTCCACACATCGAAGTTCTTTATCTTCCAAACAATGCCTGTATGAAATCATATACTGTACTTTTTGTCACATACTGTGTACTGTCATTCCATTTTACTGATGCCAGTACATTTCTTAATACTCTAATCCATACTAATATTAAATGTTGATTAGATTCTGCTGGGCATTGCTGTCTCGTGGTTAGTCTGTTACCTCCTCACCATCTTTGACGTCCTACCATCGGATTCTGCTCAGTATGGACACCTGGCTCGTACTGACGTGAAGCGTAGTGTCGTGAGCAAAGCTTCTTGGTTCACGCTCCCTTATCCTGGTATGCAAGTTCACAAAACACAGTGCAGAAAGATTGATCAAATGACTGTTCGGTGATAAAGTAGTTTCATTCTTCATGCAGGTCAGTGGGGGATTCCAACGGTGAACGTTGCAGCCGTGGTTGGCATTCTGGCTGGAATAATATGCTCCATGGCAGAATCTGTGGGAGACTACCATGCGAGTGCCAGGCTGTCAGGAGCTCCCTCTCCTCCAAAGCACGCCATCAGTCGGGGCATTGGCATCGAAGGGCTCGGCTCTTTGTTGGCAGGGGCTTTTGGCACAGGCAATGGCACCACCTCTTTTAGTGAGAATGTGGCAGCGCTTGGTATCACCAAAGTACGATGAATGCACATAAAAGTGATTGTTCAGATCCTTCGAAGTGGGGTTCTGTGGAAAAGTTATGAACAAACAATATCGTAGACAACTCTGAACAACTTCAATTTATAGAAGTACAGTTTTATTCTGGTTGGACTGATGAGCTTATGTAGTTATTCTCAAATTCGGGACTCCCATCAGCCAAACTGAAGAGCAAGTTAATCCAGCATTGGGACAATCAAACGTAGTGTGTGTTTAATACATAAAAAATATATATTTTTGTCTTAATAACAGTCACAATGCCATTTGTCACAGTATGTGGCTTGGTATTTTAACTGCCATCTGTAAGTTTTACCTCCATTTTGATTTTATAGTGTCTTCTTGCCTTTAAGTTCAGTTTATTTAATATTTTCATAATCGTGTGAAACAACAACAGCATTGTATTTGTTGAGGCATGGTGAATAGTCTATTAACTTTAAATTAAAATAGCTTTTGAAACAACACACATTGCACATTATGCTTAACTGTCAAAGGTTATTGGTTCACAAGCAATTGTAGACAAACTGCCATTTATTTTGTCTACAAGTGTAATATGTATTTAGCAAATTTGCTCATAGTTGCTCTGAACATTTGATCTCCTATTAATCAAATTTGGATCTTTGAATATCAAAGCCCTGAGTTAAGAGATTGTCGAAGTGGGGACAAGACCAAAGTTGGTTGCTGTTTTCTTTAAACAACTCCAATCTAAAAAAAAATCTCAATGGTTAATATGACCACTATTTTATAAGCATTTACATTGTTCTCAGTTTCATATTACACAGTTATGTGCATATAAATTGTTGGTGTATGCTAGTGCAAATAGTGACAAGCAGCAGCTAGCTGTAGCACTTCCTGTACAGCCTGGGAAACTTCCAGCAGGAATGTCACAATATTGTAATACTCTGATGACAGTCTGTAAAATGGAATTTGCTCATTATTTCTCATATTTGCAACAGAGAGGTTATTATTTGTTCATAACTTTTCCACGCACAAAAACTAGATATTTCTCTTTCATTTCTCTTCCAGTGTGGCATCTGTAGAAACTTATTTTATGTATAAAGTCATGCTATTTCTTTAATTTTGCACAAAGTAGTTTTGAAATAAGTTCAGTTTACTTGAACATGCATAACCTGGTGTTTGAATGTTGACAGGTGGGTAGCCGAGCTGTGATCCTTCTGAGTGGATGCATCATGGTTTTGATGGGGATGTTGGGCAAAATCGGAGCCATCTTCACAACCATTCCCACACCTGTAGTGGGAGGGATGTTTCTCATCATGTTTGGAGTCATTACTGCTGCAGGAATTTCCAATTTACAGGTAAAAAAAAAAAGTCTTGTTCAGTTTTTGTCGTTCGAAACGGCTTTTTTTTGTTAAATGTGACGTTTTTGTTGACCCAGTTCACAGACATGAATTCTTCCCGGAATATCTTTGTGTTTGGCTTCTCCATGTTTTTGGCTCTCGTCATTCCAAACTGGATTGTGAAGAATCCTGAGTTTTTACGAACTGGTATGACTTACACACGACAAATAAGAACCATCACCTCTTTAACGTAACTCGCTCTACCACTGTTTTTCATTTAAAGCTTAGAAGAACAAGGATTTCAGATTTGTGATGTCATATTTGACATTTCAATTCCTTGTCCTTTGTGACTGACTCAGGTGTTGAAGAGGTGGACCAAGTGTTGCATGTGTTGCTGACCACTCATATGTTCGTAGGAGGGTTTCTTGGGTTCTTCTTGGACAGCACAATTCCTGGTAAGCTGTAGTGGAGAGTCACTACTGAAGTAAAGAAACCTTTTTTTTCTCTCATTTTGGCTTTCAGGTTAAAAATTATTCATCTCCATGATGAATCAGAATGCATGAAAGTGGAAAGCGACAGCTTCACAGAGCCTCTTGATATTCAGATAGCTCAGTTTTACTGTTTAGTTATTGATACAGTCCTTATTTCCTATTATTTGCATTCTGTATCAAGTGTTATTGCAAAGAAAAGTGTTCACCTATAACCTTTCTCGATGCTCTTCAGGAACTAAACATGAACGAGGACTTCAAGCCTGGGATAACCCACAAGTCGAAGACTCCAGTACCTCCTTGGCATCTGAAGTGGTTTACAACCTCCCGTTTGGTATTTCTTCTAGCCTCCAGACCCAGTCATGGATTCGTTATGTCCCTTTTTGCCCAAAGAAAAGTCACGTACCCCAGGATAAGTCAGAAGACACGACACAGACTGGGGGAAGTGAGCTCAGCACACGAGTCTGAACGTTCAAAATTTAACATTTCATTTTATTTTCATTAGGTCACAAGTGTGTCATGACACACAAGTGACACACTTGTGTCATGAGACACACTCATGACAACACACCAGTGAGTTCGCTGGTCTTCTGCTCTTGCTTTTCATCTTCCTTCCGTGCGTTTGTCGTATTTCCAAAATACTGTACGGCAATTTTATTTTACACTTCTTGCAAACAACCGTACTCTTGCCAAGCTCTGTCTTCCCCTGTACATTGTAGAATCCAAAATGACTTTACACCAACTTTAACTGATGAACGGACGGAATGAAACACACTGTCCTGCCACTCCATGCTAGCAGACTCCATCTATCCATTATCTTTACCCGCTTCTTCCTTTTTTCTTTTCGGGTCGCGAGGGTCACTGGCACCCATGTCCAGCCATCACTGTGCAAGAGGCTGGGGACACCCTGGACAGGTCACATGTCCATCACATGGACACATGGACAAACAAGACAACCATTCACTCTCTCACACCTAGAGTTACCAATCAGCCTAACATGCATGTTGTTGGTCTGTGGGAGGAAATTGCAGTACCTGGAGAAAACCCGCAGCTACAGCGTGCGCTCTCAGGACATGATTACTTGCAGTGTCCCCTCAGTGTGAACTGAACAAGGCAAAAGGACCTTCTCCTACTCTGCTCCTGTTTCCTGGAATATCTTGAAAAAAGATCTGAAGCTCTTCGACCTTGACCTCTATAAGGGGTTTCTAACAACTGCAGTTTCATGAAAAAAACATTGCAAACATGTTCCTGTTTTTAGTATTTTATATGGATTTATAATGTAGCTGTTTTTTTTGTTCGTTTTTATACAATTTCTTCTATTTACTTTTCAGTTTATATGCTTTTTATATGATTTGTCTATTGTTGTCTGTACCTCATCTGTGTTCTTTATTCAAAGCAGGTCTCTTGTAAATGAGTCTTTGTGGCTCAGTGAGACTAATGTGTATAAATAAAGGTGGAATGAATGAGAAAACCAAACTAGAGAACTCTCCATTTGTAATCATTACACTGGTTGATACTTATTGAACACCATTTTCAGATTTTCTGGAAGTGCAGTCCTATGGAAATGTTATGAATAATTAACATCTTACCTGTCATAGATAGTGTTGTGAACAATATGTTTGTGAAATTACACTTTAAGTTTAATGGTTAGTGTAAGTGTGGCTAAAGACAGTAATCTCATTGACCTGTAACTTTTGGAGTCTAGATGGCAACTTAAAATTTGAGTAAAAACAGAGAAAATATGTAAGTTTTTTGTTTCTGTGAGTCTCACAGAATTTAGAAATGTTGTAACTCAACAACTACCGGTAACCACTGGGAAGCTGTATTTTGTTAGGCCCTTTTTTTTAAGGCATACAATGTCTCAATGTGTGTATGCCTTGTCAAACTGTTTGCTATACACAATATTGTTGCACGCATCGTCATCTCTGCCCACTTTGTACCCGTCTTGGCAGCCTCCCCTATGTTCACAATTTAATTAACTGTAGTACATTATTGAAATGAAAATGTGGGGAGGAGGCACAGAGATTAGAGATAAACTTGTGATTTTAAGGTTGCCAGTTCAAATCCTCCTGTTAACTGTTACATCAAAATAATGATTGTCTATAAAAATAATGATTGTCTGTACCTCATGTGCGTTCTTTGTTAAAAAATCAGGTCTCTCTTGTAAATGAGTCCTCAAGGCTCAATGAGACTAATCTGTATAAATAAAGGCTGAATGAATGAATGAATGAATGAATGAATGAATGAATAAGTGGAAAAGGTGAAGCACCCACACCTTCATTTGCCATCTGCTCCTCCATGTGTCCTGTGGCAGTCCTCTGCTCCACACAGAGGGCTGTGGTAGCTCAGTGGTCTGCTGTTGTGTCAGGAAGGGCATCCAGCATTAAAAAAAACACAAATACCAAATCCTTTTGTGAGTTTGTTTGCTGTGGTGACCCCTGAGGAAGGAGCAGACAAAAGGATAAAAACACTTCTGATATAGAAATATTTGGGTCACTTTTGGAAACACTTTTTTATTTTTTTATTTTTTTTGGACATTTTTATAAGTTTTCAACCTCCCCACTTGGGGCTGTAGCCTTGGATGGTTTCCTTCATAGGAGGGCTCCTCCTATACAAGTGTCAAAATCAACTGTAGTAGTTTAGAACAGGGGTCTTCAACCTGTGGCTCTGGAGCCATATGTGGCCCTTTGGTTCCTCTGCAGTGGCTCTTTCAAGCTTTGACCAAAACTAACAAAGCACTGCTCGTTTCATCATGTCATTTCTTTTGCGAATGTGTGAATACTAGTACTGATACAAGGAGTAAAACTTACTCACTTTAACTTTATGCTTTATTTCTTTAAAGCAGGTTACTTAATTTTTCCACAATTAAAAAAACTTCAATAGATCTGCATACTTCATTGTTTAAATTATTTTTAAAAGTTGATTAAAAACTATTCAAAAAATAAAAATAAATCCTCGTTGCAATAATCCAGTCTTTTTTCTTTTGTCTTAAAATGCAAAAAATATCAAAAAGTGCTAAAATCTGATATTAGTTTTATTATGTCACTCCTATTGGCCTGAAAATCCTCCTCCAACGAACTTGAAATGGTCCACGGGTCACCAGTTGATAATCAGAGTTGGAGCCGGTTTTGTGACTCCAGACATTTACTTTAGTGAACTACGGGGCAGGAATGGCTCTTTGGATCATCAAGGTTGCAGACCCCTGGTCTAGAATTTATGAAAACTATATTGAGAAGATTTCAAGATGCCTGAAAACTGAACAAGGTTTGGGACCCTGCCCACAGTCTCAGGCCAGTGAGATACATGTTTAAGGTGGAATCTCATAGTTGACCAACAGCATTCATGAGGGAGTTTCCAGTTGTCTCCTGTATATTTTGTTTGCAGGGTTCTCAACTTACTCTTGTGAATTACAGAGGGGCACCTCCCTGTCACTTGAGTTTAAACAGTTTTTTAAATGTGTGCAACAACTTTTCAATTGAAATAGTCTCAAAGTTGATGGACTTGCGACCTGTCTGAAATGTCCCCCACCTCTCACACAGTAACTGCTAAATATGGGCACCAGTGACCCCAGTCAGAAAGGAAGAAGCAGGTAAAGAGAATGGATGGATGGGTACAAAGTCATCGTAGGCCTCTCCAGTCAATACATCTAACTTGTCTCAAGAGTGTTACAGCTGTGTTTTGACACATGCATGAGAGCTCTCTTCATCAAGAAACCATACGAGGCAAATGTACAGGTCTAAAAACTGATGATAAATAATACTAATTGAAAAGAAACTTTCCAATGTGTCTCTTTATTTTAAAAGTGCACTCCAAGAAAATCAATAGCTCATAAATGTGAGGGTGGCCAAGGAGGGTGCAAAACATGTCAAAGTGGGTATGATGTAGGTGGAGGTAGGCAAACAAATAACGTGCACGGCCAAGAATGCAGTTTTGCAAGTTGTGCGCTCAAAAATAAGCTGTGAAATGCATCCACACAGCTTTTGATCACTTGGTCAGTGGTTTCCAAACAGTTGCAGCCCAGTGAGAAACCACCTTTAAGACCAAAGTGGATCACTGTCTTCTTAAAACAGCTCCAATATTAAAATATTTTATAGCAGCTCAACACTAGTTCATTAACCTTTCCATTGCTGTCACTTTCACATGAACTTTCATTTGATTTAAAATTATAAATGGGATTATCTTGATCAAATGACAGCGAGATTGTTTTTATAGTCTACAGTATATGTAGCAAACCTGACGATCTGTATTTTTTTTTTTTTTTTTTAACAAATAGGTTTCCATCACTACAGCCTGTCAACTCCAAAAGAAACAAATAAAAAACTACCTTAAAGCGCATGGTGGCTCTCACATTCTGTCAACAGCAATCACAAGTAAAACACCAACTTATCAAAGTGTGGCAGCGCTGGACCTGCTGTCATTCTTTTAATAACACATGAACAGAAGTGACGTGCTCGTCAGTTTTTACTTTGAAAGGAAATTAAATATAGCCTGTGGATATATTTATTATCACACATCTCCATCTCCACATACAGACAGCTGCTGGGAAATAGATAAAAAATAAACACCACAGCTGCAGCGGCCCTCGAGCTGTATCGTGTTCCCTTTAGCAAAAACAAACCCAGATAGCACGTCGCCATCTCTGTTTACCTTCACGCTGTCAGCTCTTCGTGTCGCTCTTCATTTCCTGTGTCTAACCGCCTTTGACAGGCAGATGGGAGATGGAGCGATGCTTTGATCTGTGGACCCATCACACTCTCCCCCCCCCCCCAAGTCACCACCAGGCGTTCCTCTCTTTTTAAAGTCAGTGTGAGCTCCAGCAATTTCCTCCTAAAAAAAGTCATATATTTTCTTTGATTGTCTTGGTAGATCTGAAAGCACATTGCAGAATTTAAAATAAGTTAAGGCCTATCATTCCTCGAAGGAATGCATATTCTTGGTGCCTTTCAAGCCACTGCTTTTATAATAATGTAAATGTGAACAGGAAATGTAAATATATTTCACCTGATTTTATTTAAAGCAGGCAAAAAAAAAATAAAAAAAAGATCATCTGTTTGCAGGCATTGCAGGGCCTTTACATTACATGCTTCCCTTTATTTCCCTATTTTATTCTGAAAAATAGGTCAGACCACAAAGTCAACAGGTGCATTTTTAAGTGATAAGCAGATTCTTTGTATAAATGTTTCCTGACATCTTTTTCAATGTAGAAATTTTTACTTTACATGTTTTTGCTTGTATGGTGTTCTGAAAATCCCTTCCTGCTCAGTGCAGTGATACAGAACATGGTCTGCAATATCTACAACAACATCAGTACTTGGATATCATTAAAGTCTGTTTAAAGGCTTAGGGACACATTAGCAGTACATGAGACTCACCTGTTCATTGGTCGACAGTATAGATTTTGTATTAGACAGGTTGGAAATACTGAGTGGATTCTACCATGCAGGGAATAAATCTCCACATTTAGGTGCAAAAAAGGAATCAGAAATAACCCCATGTTTATTAGTGGCAAATCAAGTCAAATACTTTAAATTATCTGTGGCTTGTTGCACTAAAACTGTTCACAGCGATGGTATCAAGTGCACTAAGGTTGTACCATGGTTTACTCATCTCACCCACAAGAGGTCCTCAGAGACCTCCTGTTTCTGTGGCCTTGTGTCCACTGGCTGCTCATTATTTGACTGTTTTTATTCAGATCGTAGGCTCTGAGGCACGTGCCCCTGATTCAAAAGCATGACAAGCCTGCCCAGTAAAATATACCACTGTAATGCTGGGCTTCTGATTCTACACCTTCAACGCACCATAGTATTTAAGAGCCAGCACTTGTTTATCCTTCTGACTACCAGGAAAAATAAATATTGTCCATGCCCAATATTTTATTATCCACGAGGAAGAGAACGGTCCGATCGTTGGTGGATCCTCAGATCCAGGAGGAACAATGCAGGTTCCGTCCTGGCCGTGGAACACTGGACCAGCTCTTTACCCTCACTGGGGTCCTCGAGGGGCCATGGGAGTTTGCCCATCCTGTCTACATGTGTTTCATGGACTTGGAGAAGACATTTGACCGTGTTCCTTGGGGTACACTGTGGGGGGTGCTCCATGAGTATGGGATTGGGGGCTCGTTGCTATGGGANNNGGACGGGAAAGGTACCAAACCCCACCCTTTCATATTTGGTATCACTGAAAAGCCCAACTGTCCTCTGTAGAGAGTAAAAGAGTTAATTCAGTAGTCTGCTGTGGGTGGGAGATATTCAGATTTACAGATGTCCTCCAAGGAAGACAAATTTGAACTGCTGGTAGTCAGGAGGATATGGTGCCAAGCCTCCTCTATGTGTGTGTAAGGGATTTGCTTTTATGTGCAGAAGACTCTGTGAGAACATCAGACATCCACCTAAAAGTTTAATCTGGGGGAAAAAAAAAAGTCCACTTATCCAGAGTCTGCTGACGTCAAGTCCTGTCTTGAGTTTGTTTAACCTCTCCAGCTCCTGATGTCAAATGATGAAACCAATGGCAGCTTTGCTGTAGAGACATCCTCGTGGTCCAGCATCAGCATCTTCTCCTGACTGTTTCAGTCACGAGTGGGCAAAAATGCAGTTTTTCCAATTAAAGCCAAAAGTTAAAATCTTTAACTCATCTGCAGTCCAGTCGCCTGGCTAGCTGTCCACCCTCCAGATGTCCACCATCCACTCAGTTAATGTCAAATCTTTAAGTGTTTGTTCTGTATGTTGAGGTGTTGTGAGGTCTGGCTCGTCCCATGATTGACACTTGCTGCCCGTCAAAAGTTCCTCTCTTCTGTTCCACCAAACCTTTATGAAACTGTTTGATTACCTCTCAAAGTAACCACTGGATGACCATCCTCAACTGGTGATCTCCTAAAGTCAATCAAACCCAAAATGGTTACAACCTGACAAGAATTATAAATATTGAGCTAAAGCTTGATGTCCGTTGTCCAACATGTAGCAAGAGCTCATCCCATGAGATCATACAACTCTGGGCAACAAGTGATTTGCATGTATTTAATGTTAAACTGAATTTTCAGTCTGCATTGAGCTCAGTCCTTCTGTAACTCATATAATCTGGTCCTTCCATCATGTCGTCATGATATCAGGTTCAGTCTGTGTTTTTTCATGATAATCTTGTGTTTGTTTCCAGACGTTTAAATGCGTCTTACTTTACTTCTCCTTCTTGTTTTTTGTTTGTTTGTTTGTTTGTTTTGTGTTATTTTGCATCAGTTTGAGATTTATTTTTTCTTAATTTGCATGATTTGGTTTTATGTTTAGGTTCTAACATGTCTAAATGTGAAACAAAACTTACCTCAACATATATATGGTGCGTAAACCAGAACTGAAACATCTAAATATTTATATGACATGAAAGTGAGTTTTATTTTAAGGCATCATTTGCTGTTTTTTTTTCCCCTCCAACAATTTGGCATAAGATTACATAAAACTTTACATAAAACACAACAAAATAATTTGAATAAATCATAGAGTTTGTCATTCTTGAAATAGTTTGCAATGAGAGCAGGTCTGAACTAAAATATTTTATATGCTAAAGTTTTATTTTCTGTCATTTCAGTTTTCTTGTTTTACTGAGTCCTAGTGAGCCTAGTTTCCCCAGACACCTCAAACTATGCTTTTAATATAAAAAAGGAGGGGGGAGGAGAATTGCATACAACCTGATAGTAAAATAACACAATATTTAGCACAATCAACAAATTCAGAACAAATTCAGAGGTTTTATTTTGCATTCAGACTGATATTTCTGTCACATCTCAACCCCTGCTGCAGCCTCGATACAACAGAGCACCCACAGTCAGCCCAGAGAGGAAGACTTTGTGAATAAATTACCCAAAGTAAAACTCAATTCACTCATTATTAATCTGCTCTGTGATCCCTTGTTCATCAAAAAGTCCTGAATTAAAAGTGCTTTGTTTTCATGCGCAAAATTGTAATCTTTATATAAGAAAGTTAAGTAACAGATTGAAAAAGAAAACTCAAATCCTACAATATTTTGTGAACAATTGTAAGATGCTGTATATGCAGTATAACATTTGAACACTAGAGGGTGCTGCAGTCTACATGTTGATTTTAAGTCGCTCAGTCAGTGGTACCAAAAGTCTGATTATTGCATCATCCATTTAGCAGGAAATCCTGCTGTGTCTGACTGTAAGATAAAGTTGGACACGTGACGTTTGAAATATGAAAATATGTCTGGTCAGGTCGACCCTCATTCAAGGAGAGTACTTGCATTCAAGGGCTGATAAAAACACACTGAGCAGAGAGTTTTTTTTAATATAATATCTTGCCAAAACACTGATTTGTTTCATTTTAAATGTCAAAATATTATTGAATTTTGCTTTTATAGTAAGTTTTAGGAATTAAAAAATGGGTGTTCCTGTTCCCATTTCCACACAACTTTACATCTAAGAGGTCAAAGCGTATACGTGACGCTTCTAAACATCTAAAGTAACACGATATGTTTCTGAGCTGGGCGTTTCACACGACTTATATTTAGAGTTTAGTTATCTGAGCAGACGCTTTCGTGGAAAGTGTTTCCTTGAGACGGGACTGTTTCTGTTTTTCTGACTGCCAAGTGCCAACACCAGGGAGGTGATCCGGTGTCTTTGACGTCACTGTACAAAATATTTCCTCCTAATATTTAATCCAGGACAAATCTGCACAGAATGTTTTTTTTAATAAGTAGTAATTTCGACTAAAACGAGCAATTAGCTAAAAGCATATGTGGGAATTTTGAGTCGCCACTTGATGTTGAGTCATATAAATGCACATATTTTTCATCAGTTTGTTTCAAGTACTGTACAACGCACAAAAACGTCTGCACGGTGTTGCATTGATAAAATTACGTAAACTTTTATAACTTTTTTAAGGGAGCTGTCATTAATATGTAATAGACCGTTTGATTTATTGCCTGATGGTGCTGATTTAATTAAATTAGCATTTTATTAATTTAGAGTTTGTTTATGCGATTTACAATTTGAAATTTATGCAAAATTGATATCAAGAATGTAAAAACGAGGAAAAATGTAAAAGTTTTAAAACAGCACACCAGTTGACTTCATATAAAAAATGACTCTGTATTTAAGTTTGTAAGTAGTTAAATAAGTTGTTTTAAAATATGGATTTTAATTTTAAACTTTTGGTATTTCAAAGAATTTTGTTTTGCTTCATGTGAAACTGCTATTTTCCCCCGATGTAACATGAATGCAGCACAGGACACGCTACAGTCACAGGGAGCGATCCGGAGCAGGGCGGTATGAACCAGTTCGTCAACAGCGGAAGTCGTATATTGTGTGAAAATAAAGTTTTCAAAATAAGTTCAAGTTCAAGTTCAACTACTGTATTGTCATTACTATCTCATGTGGCACGAGGCAAAACGAAATTATGTACACAGAGTCCCAGTTACACCCAAAAATAGCAAAATATGAAGCATAAAAAGAAACAGTAGATAATGCAAAACAGTATGCTAATAAAATGCAAGATACACTAAACACTAATACCGTAATGTAAAACAATATGGCGTAAGAACAGCAGCCCAAACATGAGTCTGGTCAGCAGATATGTATGAATGAATACATCAGCATAAGATATTCAGCAGCATGAGATAATCAGCAGCATGATAATCAGCAACATAGAGAAGTCACATATCAGCAATTAAAGTGGCATTACAGTAGTTTTTCTTGTTACAGTGATTATCCTGGTTAGGGATTTTTAAATAAGTAGTTGTAATGAGCCTACAAAAATATCCATCCATCCATTCATTATCTTTTACCCGCTTCATCCATTTTGGGTCACAGAGGTCACCAGTGCCCATGTCCAGCAATCACTGTGTGAGGGGCAGGGGACACCCTGGGCAGGTCTCCAGTCCATCACAGGGACACATGGAGACGAACGAGACAAACAACTATTCACTCTCTCACTCACACCTAGGGACAATTTAGAGTTGCCAATCAGTCTAACATGCATGTTTTTGGTC
>JARVLU010000179.1:10382165-10403858 GCA_031762415.1 Simpsonichthys santanae | reverse complement strand
CATAGTTGAATGATAAAAGATATTTATGTTGTGCCACTTTCTGCAAAGTTCATAAATCATGTCACAGACGCTTTAATCGTAGTGGGCACTTTATACAAAACATATTAACCTTAAATGATTACTAAGAGTTTATCTAGGTGTTACTATTAATAATACTAAAAAAAAAAAAAAAACAGTAGTCACAATATGAATGATGAAGCAGGTCTCAGGTCTTCAGGTCTGTCTTGTAAATGAGTCCTCGTGGCTCAATGGTACTAACTCGCTTAAATAAAGGTTGAATGAATGAAAAAGCACCCAATTTAAGGGCTTATCAACTGATAATTGAGGTCACATGTTTTTGTGACTTGTGTTGCAACCAAAAAATAAAACAAAATAAAATAAAAACGCTTGAATTTCCCAATGCATAACCGTGACTAAAACATTTGCAAGAAACAAGAAGAAAGTCACGTTGCCCTCCGATCAAAGTGGCTTTACTTTGAAAGTTTGTTCCGGAAGCGTTGTTTGTTTAGCCTCTTTGACGCACGAGCGGGCTGTGTTTATTGGCTAAAGCCACGGAACAGACAGACAGAAACTCAGAATCATTCCGTGAGTTTGGTTGGCTGCGTCTGGGCGGCACTATCTTGCGGGACTTTTTCCAGTTATCTCGCGGGCTTGCATCTGTACCGGAGGAGATATATTTATTCCTCAGTGGAGGGTAACCGTAGTTTGGTCCGATGAACAGAAGCAGCAATGGTTGTTGTTGAACGCGCTGCTTCCCTTCGCCCTAACGGAAGCTTCTCGGCTGGGTAGACGAACCGACCGGGTCTGCTGCGAATTACATTCCGTCAGAGCCAAGAACCACCGCAGACATAAAAAGGTAGTTATATTTGACATTTTTATCATCAGTCTGGAGTGTTTTTCAGCTGTTCAGTACCACCCAGACCGGTTGTATAACAGCGGCACGGTTTGCCGGTTAGCTAGCTGCCGCTACTGTTAGCATCGATAACTAAATAAACACTTTTGACATTATTTCCAACAAAACTGCTTTCAGGTACAATTTCAGTCTGCAGCCGACACGTGACTTTTTATTTGCAGAATTTAGAGCCAAAGTTACTAAACTGGTGGCTTCTTTAGAGTGAGGTTTAAGCCAGTTTTTATACATTTATAGTAATTTCTGTTTTACAGTTTTATTTGTTGATGCTGTCAGCCATGGAGATCACCCAGGTGACTTTGGTAATCAGGGAGGAAACCTCTCCAGGTATGGTTTAAGTTCAAATTTAATAGAGTGTCCACAACTCATGGTCATTCATGAAAAATAAAGACACTATAAATAAGTCTTTTTTTATAAATATATTCTTAGGTGAGGTGATTGCAGTTGTTGGTAGCTGTGAGGCCCTGGGAAACTGGAGCTATCAAAAAGCTGTGACTTTACATCCTCTAGGTGATGATGGGTAGGTGAAACTTTGTGCTGCAATTCCTTGTTTATACCCTGTTAATACATTATACTGTATGTGGCAGTTTTTCTAAAAATATGTTGTATTTATTTTAATCACAGGCAGTCTTGGACTGTAACAGTCTCTGTGCCCAGAGGTGTTATTTCCAAGTATCGCTATTTTAAAGGCTTCTTTTTAGAGTCCAAGGTGAGTCCTTTTTTTTCCTCTGGAGCTCAATTCCCCAATCACTGAACAGATTTCTTAGAATTGTCATATTTTATATTGATTTATATTAATCATTTGTCAAAGATTTAAAAATTATTATTGAATTAATTGATTATGCTCTGGTGTTTGATTTTCAATACACTGTTGGATGTAATGTGAGCTTTTAACCTAACTTGCTGTTTGCAGCCCCTCAGACAAGGAAGAAGACGTTTCATTTGCTTTGTTGTTGTTTTTAATAATCCAAAGTCACCACATACTTGACCTCAAGGTCTTTTGAGTTTAAACAATAAATATAATCTTTTAGAGCTGTTCTTCCTGTTCACACCTGGTAAATAATTACCCTGATTAAAATGTGGGAGTGCACCAAAGACTCGCTGATATGCGATTGCTCGGGCCTTATTTCTAAGTCTCAAAGGCTAGATATGGCCCCAGTCTTATTTCAGCGTGAAATTGAAATACTGTGCCATATACCGTCTTTGTATTCATCCAAAGAGGTTGCAAGAAAGAAATGTAAAACTGTGTTAAGCCACTTGAGTCCAGAAGCTCTGGTCGTATTGTAACAGAAAACCTTGCCTTCCTGTTTATATGTTCCATGTTCCAGCGACGGTAAACAAAGCATCTGTGACAAGTGAAGTATTGTGGGTGTGCACCGTTTTTGAAGGTGCGTTGCAAATCCATAGGCTTGTATTCCTGTACAGTCTGTGAATTCACCGTTCTAACTGTAAAAACATGAGGTATATTCCCACGTAGCTCAAACAAGCTTGTCTTTTTTTGCCTTCATACACGTGCACATTCCTTAAATCAATACCCAGTTTTAATCCACAACACGTCTTGAATGACCGTCACTGAATGTGTCTGGGTTTCATGGAAACACAAACCAGTCTGCTGCCTCCCTGTGAGCGGCATCAGATTCTTGTGCATGATGTACATATTTGCATTCGGAGTAGTGGTCATTTGAGAAGCATACCCAAGTGTCATGCTTGGATCTGCCTCGTGACCTGGACACCTCAGGACACGTGGTAATACCAGGCGTGAACAGAAGGAGCTTGAGGTCAGTGCTGTGAAAATGTGCAGCCATGCTCAAACTGTCCAGCTGGCCTTCACAGCGCCATATTACACACCATTTTCCAGGAAAATGAAAGTAAACAATGTGCATTTTTTTAACACTTTTAAATCTGTTGCAAGAGTTTGTGGTGACCTTGTCAAGCCTGGGCCTGAGTGTATTTCATTCCAAACGTCTACGTGAGACTTGTTGAATTCCCTTCTGTTTTGTGAAGTCAAACTTGACCGTGTTTTCATTTAATAACCGATGCCAGGAAAATAAACACCTTATAAACAACTAAACAGGACAAACCCACTATCTGCATTTCATACATAGATTCAATCTTAACTAAGGCTGGGTACTTTTTAAATTGGACTCCACTTTTTTGATCTCGAAGCTAAAAATACATTTGTGCATGTGTGTTGTTGGTAAAGTCAATAAAATCACAATGGCACATATAAATAAGAGTAGTATCGAACAGAAGACTTGCTATTGTTTTAGTCTTTTATCTTTTATCATCCCATCACTAACAAATCCATTTTTCAGATTTCAACACAATGGTGGCTGACTGTTCTAGCTGAGAGATTGGTGACTACCAGCTCTAACTCTTTTCTCAGCCTCTGGTCCGAAGGCTTCTTTTGAGACCAGTTTCAAGCAGTAGTGTTGTGTATCTGATTTGAAAAGCCTAACATTGTACCCAACATTGGAATTGCAGAGTGCAGGTGGCCCCTGTCAAGTGATAGTCAATATGTGGGAGACCCATCTTCAGCCCCGCACGATGAGCCCCACAGGTATAAACATGCTAATTAAACAGTGCACGGTTCAGTTGAGTTTTGGTCATTTATTTTTTGTCATATTCAAACCTCCCGTGTCCTGCTCTTAGTATTACAGTTGGTTCTAGCTACACCGACTGACGAGGGGTTTACAGTTTTTAAAGGGCTGCAGTGTTTCTTCCTTAAATAGCTTATTTGATGTATGGTAGTTTTTATAGTGCTCCCTGTTTTTCAGCTCCAGCTGTTATTCTTTGGATGATACTGGTAAAGCATTCACTAGACTAATCTGCTGCCACAGAGGAAAAAACTGCAATGCAGTAGACTTATTATTGTAGATCCCTTTAGTTATCAGGCCATTGTGTTGGTCTTATTCAAACAGAGCTGATTTAAAACGAGCCAGATAGGAAGAGCGGCTGCAGCCATGTCCACACTCTGCGTTTGATCTCTGTTTATGATTGCAGCCCAGTCTTTGTATTCTTGTTTTTGTTCCTTATGTGATTCCAACTGTCCTAAGATCCAGCTAATGTAACCCAAATGTCCTGCTGGCATTAATAGTTTAGATTAAAAAAAAAAGGTTTTGTTTGGTAAATGTTCTTGAAACTAAGGCAAATCAAATCCAGAGCAAACTTGGCATCTTAATGCTCCAGTTCAAACAGTGCTTTGACAACTGGAAACACTCTGGTGTCATTTGACCTCAGCCTATATGTTGCTGCAGACCTTTTTTTTTATTTTTTTATCACGTCTGATATTCTTTTCTGTGCTTTCAGAAACGCATCAGAATATCGACGATGGACAATTTGGATTTCAAAGTAAGTTGGAATAAGAAATACAAATACAGTAGTCCCTTGTTTAACGTGGGGGATCTGTACCCTGAAGCCCTGCGATAAGTGAAAAACCGCAAAATAGCAATAGTAGCTCAAGTAGTAGTTTATTTTAGTATTTATATACAGTATTAAGGCATTTTAAACCCTGCCCACACTCTTGCAGCATTCTAAACAATGTTTCTAAACTCTAAAAGAGCACAGCATGTCATGATTTCAGCTCCCTGCCTCCTCTGCTTCTTGCCACCTGCAAGCGTTCTTGGCCACGCCCACTTCTCCGCTTTGCACGGAGAACAGCTGCAGCAGGAAGCTTATCCTGCAGTATGGGCTGCACAAATGTGCAGCAGGTGCTAAATAAATAAAAATGCAATGCCCATCATGTGACTCATCTATCAGTCAGCCAATTGTGTGTCATGTCCAGTCTTATTTTGAAAATCCGCGATAGAGCGAGTCTGCTATAAACAAACCGAGAAGTAGCGAGGGACTACTGTAATAAGAAAAATGACTTTTTCTGCCAGAATATAATGTGACTGTATGAGTGAATGACTGCTGACATTTTCTAAGGCAATTAAAACTGGTTTGTTAAAGCTAAAAAGCAGAACCCAACCTTAAAGGAACAAAACACCAGCTAAAAGAATCAAAATGCTGAAGCTAAAACTACAAAATGAAAGCTAAATGTTAAATGTAGCAAAAGATCTGAGCATTTCAGCACATTATAGAGCACTGTTTCAGGGGGAGTGGTGGCGCAGAGGTTAAAGAAGACGAGCCCTTGATTGGAAGGTCGCCAGTTCGACCCCAAGACAGACAACATAAAAATGTGGGTGGGTGAGGTGAAACACCTGCCTCCACTCTCATCTGCCCCACTCTAGGCCCTTGAGCAAGGCCCTTAAATGTTCCCCTGGGCGCCCTAGTTAGCAGCTCTCTGCTCCACACAGAGGGCTGTGGTAGTTCTGTGTTTGTGTCAGGAAGGGCGTCCAGCATCATTTGAGTTACAGTAGTTCACTGTGGCAACCCCTGAGGAAAGGAGCAGCCGAAATAAGAAAAATAGCACTAATTCAAGCGCTTGTGTTATTTCTACTGCTAAGTTTTTACATTCAGTGAACAAAAGAAGCTTTAATCAAATGCTGTCCTGTTTATCTCTGCAGACGATTTAAAATGTCTTGACTCGGGGTGGCTGACATGCCAGACGGATATTCGTCTGCGATTGCACTATTCCAAGAGGCCTCCGGTGTCCATCACTAAGAAGAAATACAAGAAGTCTCGCTTCAGGTGCGTTTGATCTGAAGTCTAAATTTAACACCAGAGAAAGTCCATCATGAGCTAAAGTAGCACTGCTCTTACCCCGTGATCCAGCGTAAAACAGCCCAGTCGGTACAAGACTTTTAACTTGCATTTTGATGCATGGGTGCAGGATCAAGCTTACATTGGAGGGCGTTGAAGAAGAGGAAGAGGAGGAGGAAGATGATCTCAGCTCTTCATCTAGGCACAAGATGACCACCACTCTGGGGATCAGTATGATGGATATTAATGGCTATAAGTCTCGACACTCTCAGCCTGAGTGTGGTTACGCCCTGGAGCCCCCCCGGTGGACAGAGTACAGCATCCTCACCATGGACCCCGACAACCTGGAGCTCACCTTTGAGTTTTTTGAGGTACCATCTGTTCAACAAAAACTGTCAATATAACACAATAAATCCATATTCTTATCTTGTTACATATAATTATTGATGTTCTAATCTTGAATTTGCTTCCAGGAGGATCTGAGTGAGCATGTAGTTCAGGGGGACATCCACCCGGGGCACGTGGGGACAGCCTGCCTCCTCTCCTCTTCATTTTCAGAGCATGGCAAGGACACAGGGGTGGTCACACTTCCCATAATGGGAAGAAACTCCAGGCAGACCATTGGGAAAGTGAGAGGTGAGAATTTTCATCTGTTCTAAATATGTTTGCCATTTGTTTCTGTGTCCGTCCATATTTACTTTGTTCCTGCGGTTTAGTGGATTACATGGTGATCCGGCCAATCCAGGGCCACCAGTGTGACATGAGCTCGTCGTACACGAAGCACTGGAAGAAAAGAAGTACTGTGCATGTTGGTCACAGAGGAGCGGGCAGCACGCACGCTGCCAAGTGAGTTACATGCACATTTTTTATTCTTCGCTTTATTTATTTTCAAATCCGCTGTGTCAACGATTGGATTTGCATTTTACAGACACTACAAAGTTCGAGAGAACACAATCACGTCTTTTAAAAGTGCAGCTCAACATGTAAGTCAAAGAGATGACGTGTTCATGTAAATAAATGTCTTATTTTGTGTTAGCCCTGCTAAACTGTGTCTGTGTGCGTACAGGGTGCAGCCTTTGTGGAGTTTGATGTCCACCTCTCTAAGGATGCTGTGCCAATTGTATACCATGATCTGACCTGCTGCATTTCCACCAAGAAGGTCTATTAGAATCTTCCTTTTTTTTTTTTTTTTTTTTCCCACTTTCAGCTCTTGTATCTAAAACTAATATTTATGTCTGACTGCAGAAAAACGACAACACTCTGGAGCTCATCGAGGTCCCGGTTAAAGATCTGACATTTGATCAGCTGCAGCTTCTTAAGGTAACCCCTGCTCTAGTTAATCCTGTTTGTTGGGTTGTGCAATGTTCCCTGAAAGCCCTGCAGTGCTGCTGGGCTTATGTTTGTTTACCGTTAATTTGTTGAGTTGGAGCAGTTTTAAAGCAGGAAATCTGGCTTCAATTTAATGAGCAGCTGGGTATGCATTGTGCTGCCATGTGGTCATGCTTTTTACACAGGCAAATTTTGAAAATCACAACCTGTTTTTTTCTGTGCAGGGCTTGCACAGTTGTATTGTAGGGCATGTATATTATTTGGCTGCTACAAAATAAAATCATCTTGAAATATTTCAAGGTATTAAGAAGTTATCATGTCGAAACTTTTCTATTTACTTGTAGTTTAAATGCCTTTCAGTGAAATTCCAGAGAGTTTGTATAAGCACAGAGCTGTGCCCCCCTTATTACCCGCCTGCAGCTGCAAGCTGTCAACAAGTTGTCATATGTAAACTTTTGCACTAGTCAAAACCGGACAAGGTTCGTTTTTTTCCAGAAGCCCTGAAAAAAAAAAAAAAAAACAAGACGGACGTGTTTTGTTTATCAGGAAACTTTTTCAGTAAGTGATGGCATTGCTTCTCCTAAAATGAACATTTGGATTCAAACAGTCGCAATAATCTGCGAGTTAACGCGTTTGTTGGTGGATTAGAGTAAACAGGCTGCTGCAGGCTCGCCAAGATTCATTTATCTAGCTATCAGCTTTGGAGCATTATTCCCCCACATCTGGTATATCGTAGCTGTAACTAGCTTCTTGTTCAGATCAACTGCAGCGATGAACAAACGCAGAGAGGACACTGCTTTAACGTCTGAACAGTATTTATTTCTTCCCTAAGGCAGCAAACAAGATTGTTGTATGTCCACATGACAACTTTTATTTGAACTAAGTAGAATATAAAATCACATTTATGCTGTCTGCCAGCAGGAAGCTGCACACTTGACCCGCACATCTGCAGCATTTGAACAGTGGATCAAACAGTGCACAACATGCGTGTTTAGTTAAGAACTGTGATTAAATGTAACTGGTGTTTATGTTTTTGTGTGGGGAAAAAAAAATCACATATCTTAAATCGGCTGGCTCTGGTGTTTTGGCTGACATTGGTTTAAAATGGAATCTCAGTGCTTGAGAATAAACACATTTTTCAGTTTTGTTATTTAAAATATGAATATCTGATGACAATAAATACATTTAGGTAAAGGTCTTGACTCAAACTGTGACTGTCAACAAATTTACTTACACATTTTCACTCCTTTTGGATCTTTGTACAGCAAATTAAAACTATTAAAATATATATTTTATATTTAGGATTCTGATTATTAAAGAAATGTAATCAAGCAGCAATGATAGTAGTTAAATCTTTGCATTTAAACAAAGGTTTAAAAAAAAAAACTCTGTGCAGTACTTTTTGGCTTTAATACTATGAAATTGTGGTATTTTTGCTTAAAGTTTTCATATTGTCAGGATCTCATACCAGTCCATGCAGACTTGTTTCATGCTTAAAACAACTAAATAAATTTGTTTTTGTCTCTAAGCAGCTACAGTAATTTCTGAATGACAGTATTTACAAATACAGTACTGTACTTCCTCAAACTGGTCTCAGATGTCTTCATTTAACTTCATTTAAGATTGACAACTACACTTGATTCTACTAATTTTATTGTTAAAAATTACAATAAGAGTGTGTTGGTTTATCTTTCATTGGTCATGTTTTTTAATTAATATTAAAGTAAACAATTTGTGATTTGTTTTTACACAGTTGGCCCATACCACTGCAATGCAAGGAAGTGATTACAAAGGTATGCACTTTTTTGTTTGTTTGATTTCCTTCTTGTACCTCAGCCCTTCCTGCTTGGACTTTGAATAAAGATTTAAACAGCTCCATTGCAAAATGCTATTGATGTTATTAGGCCTGCATTACCTAAGATCGTGTCATTTAAGCTTTGTTGCACAATGTTGTTTTTAAATCAATACACTGCGATGGAGTTAGTTTCAGTCAAAGAGTTTGTGTGTACTGTATCTTGCATCACAGTAAAGTACATTATCATTGTGTATTGTGTAATGGGATTTTGCAGATCTTCTGGATGATGAAGATGAAATTGATGAACATCAGCCATTCCCCTCGCTGTCCCAGGTAAAGAATGTTCTGATGATGATTGTCAATCAAATGCAACCTTCTCTCCTCCTCCTCTAGGTCTACTTTCTCACATCCAAGTGAACTCTCTGCCCTTTTTTGTTCCTCCAAAGATTTTCCAAGCTATCCCTGAGCATGTTGGCTTCAACATCGAGCTCAAATGGATCAGCCAGATGAAGGTGAGTATTACATCTCAGAGGGAACAAAATTACATCACCATTAAAACTAGAGGAATTGCATTTCCTGCAAAAATGCAGTGTGAATGCTTATGGCTGAAGAACTTGCTGAAAAACAGCTGACATTAGCTAATAACATGCTGAAATGTAGCCGAAATGGAAGAACAAGCCTAAGTTAGCAGAAGAAAGCAGAAAGAACACATATTTGCTGAATATGGTCTAAATAAGCATAAATGAGCACAAGAAATTAGTAAATAAGCTAAAAAAAAAGGCTGAAATTAGCAAGAAATACCTGAATAGTAGCTTTAAAAAAATGACAGAAAGAAGCTTAAATTACCAAAAGGAAGTGAAGAGAGCACAGTTGTGTCCAAATAAACTTAACAAAGCAGAAATGAGCACAAAAAGTGGAAGTCATCTGAAAAAAGCAGAATTTTTCCAAAAACAGCAGAATAGTAGCTAAAAAGGTAGAAAGAAGCTTAAATTACCAAAAAGGAAGTAGTGAGCACAGTTGTGCCCACTAAGGTTGAAATAAGCTGAAATTAGCACAAAAAAGTTGAATTACGTGAAAAAGCAGAAATTTGCCAAAAACGGCTGAATAGTACGGTAGCTAAAACAAAAAAAGCAGAAAGATTAAATTACCAGATGGAAGTGGAGAGACCACATATGCGCCCAGTTAAGCTTAAAGAAGCAGAAATGACCACAAAAAAAAAAAAAACGTTAAAATATCTGAAAAATACAGAAATTTGAAAAAAAGAAAGGAAAAAGAAAAAAAAAACAGCTGAAAAGTAGCTAAACAAGCTGGAAAATATTAAATTTCCAAAAGCAAGTGGAGAGAGCACGATTTTGCTGAATTAGGCTGAAAAAATAAATGAGTGCAAAAAATGTATAATAAGCTGAAAAAGCTAAAATTAGCATAAAAACAGCTAAATAGTAGCTGAAATAGGAGAAATAGCTGAAACTTGCTGAAATAAGCTTAAAGGAGCAGAACAAGCTGAAATGAGCTGAAATAAATTAGAAGCAGAAAGCTGCTGTAGTTAGCAGAGTAAAGCTGAAGAAGCACAAAAATACAAACAGATCACTATAGTGTGAATTATTGCTTAAAAGCATGGACACAATAAACTGATGTTTTTAATTCTTTGTGTTTACAGGACGGATCATGGGACGGAAACCTGTCCTCCTATTTCAACATGAACACCTTCCTCGACATCATTTTCTCCTGCATTCTGCAGAAAGGTGGGAAGAGACGCATCATCTTCTCATGTTTCGACCCAGATATCTGCACAATGTAAGTACTGTTGTGCCTAAGTGTGCTAAATCTTCTATCTCCATGCATGAATGGTTTAACACATGTCTTTTTGTTTCTAAGGCAGCAGCTGAAAGGTTTTATTTGGACAAAGTAAAAAAGAAAGTTGTTTTTCTCACATTTTTAGATACAGTTGACCTAAATGTAGAAAGAAGTGAACATTCAAAAAGGGAATCCTAATGTTTTAGTTGAACTGAATTCATGAGACTGCATCTCAGGTTTTAGTGAGTCCACGGATGTTATCAAGTAAAAATAAACCCTCTTCCACATCTCATGAGTTTCTTTTGTCCAGGGTGCGGCACAAGCAGAACAAGTATCCCATCCTGTTCTTGACTCAGGGGGTTTCTGTTAAATACCCCGAGCTGATGGACATCCGCTGCCAGACCACTCAGTTTGCTGTTAGCTATGCTCAGAGCGAGAATATTCTGGTAGGTTGTTTACATTCATTATGAACACATTTTTAACGCAGCCCTTCACTGAAATGAAAAGTTTCTGGAGGCTTGGCAGCTTTTTCTCATGTGCTGGACTTGTTTGTCTTCCAGGGCATCAGTGCCCACACTGAGGAGCTGCTGAAGCACCTGCATTACATCAGGGAGGCTCAGTCCAAAGGCCTGGTGGTGTTCAGCTGGGGCGATGACAATAATGACCACGAAACCAGGAAGAAGCTGAGGGAGGAAGGAATTGATGGGCTCATATATGATCGGTAGGCTAAACTTCAACACTGAGTTTTTTGCTGCTACAATGATTGACGTGTTTTTGGCTGAACCACAAACAGCAGGCCGTGCGTCCAGAGACTTTCTTCTACATGACTTATCTCATTTAGTGCTTGTACTCCTCATTGTCACATTATTACGTCACTAATCATTTTTTGTAGTTATTACCACATTTTGACACGTGTTTTGTCTTGTTTAAATCTCATAGTCTGTGCACCCTAATATTTGCTCAAGTGAATGCCTATGAAGCATTCATTTTAGCTGTTTTTATGATAATTGTAACTTTTTTGACTAATTCCACTTTTTTTTTTTTTGCACTCATTTGAACTTTTTTCAGTCAAATTCAGCTAAAATGTGCTCTCCCCACTTCCATCTGGTCATTTAAGCTCATTTCTGCCTTTTTAGCTACTTTCAGCTGTGTTTTGCTAATTTCAGCTTTTTTCGGATAATTCCCACTTTTTGTGCTCATTTCTGCTTCTTTCTGCAAATGTTTTCTGCTTTCTTCTGCTAATTTAAGCTTATTCTAACATTTAAGCTAAGATTTTAGCTTAAAAAATTATATATATATATATATATATATATATATATATATACTGTACAGTATATGAAACATTTAGAAGATTACAAGAGCTTAATATCACCTCATAGTTCCAGTCTGTGATCACTGTCAAATTCCTTTTCTTTAACATTTCCATATACAACATCAAACAAACAACAACCAAAAAAACAAACAAACAAAAGAAAGAAAAAAGAACAAAAAGAGGGGGAATTAATTTGAAAATACAGTATATTACTTATATGTACTTAACCATAACCATGAGAAAGTTGGATAGCAAATAAACACGTCCTACAGAATGAACTTGTTCCTTACTACCATTTATTATAATCACTTTTTAGCATTCTTTTAGCTAGTTTCAGTTGTTTTCAGATAAATTCAAGTTTTTCATGGCATTTTTTGCTACTTTCAGCCTACCGATAATTAACTTCTTTATGCTAATTTCAGCTTGTTACAGTCCTTTCAGCTTTTTTCTGCTAGTTTCAGCTATTTCTGCTATTTCAGCTACTATTTAGCTGTTTTATGCTAATCTTAGCATTTTCAGCTAATTCCACATTTTTGGAGCTCCTTTCAGCTCCTTCCACTTCCTGCTGGTAGTTTAAGCTTTCATCAACTTTTCAGCTATTTTTAGCAATTTCAGCCTTTTTTTTTTTATTTTTTAGCTAATTTCCTAATTTTTGTTCTAATTTCTGCTTATTTAAACCTAATTCAGCAAACTTGTGTTCTTGCTGCTGTCTTCTGCTAAATTAGGCTGTCTTTCATTTCAGCTACATTTCATTATGTATTTTTAAGCTAATTTCAGCTGTTTTTCAACAAGATCTTCTGCAATAAGCATTCACACTGCATTTTCACAGGAAATGCAGTTAATCTAGTTTCTGTTTGTGTTGGATAAACAAATATTTTTCACTTTAAAATCAGTTTTTTTTTTTTTCCCATGTTTTGCGCAGTATTTGTCCCCTGAGATGATTATTAGTTCCTTCTTGTTTGTTTTATGTTCCTTTACGCTTTAGCTGTTTTGGTCATCATGTTTAGTTGTTTCTGTGGATGAAAACACAGTTCATTATGGCCAGCACATCTACTGTGGCTCTGATGTTTTACAACAACATGTTTACAGGCTGTGATTTAGTGGAGTTGTTTTGGCATGAGCTGCAAAACCTTCTTTCAACACCGAGTCACTTGAGCTCAAAATCATGTAAATATACGGGACAGATGATAAAAAACACTTAAGAACAAAATTCTACTTCAGGTACATTTTATGAGGATCCATCCAATAATTTTATTACTTCTGAATGGAGGCTCTGCAGTTGGAAATGTATTGGTAGCTTATTGAAAATCTTGTGCAGTGATTTTGCTGCTGTTGCTTTTTAAAAACTTTATTTAAAATTTGTATTTATACTTTAAAAGCTTTTAAGTTGGACAAATTTAAGAATTCATTTACTTTTGAAACTTCTGTAAATTGAGTAACACTGATCCGTACCAGTTTTTTTGTTATTTTTTAAGTAAAAAATCTTGAAGCTACTTAGCCAACACTTCGTATCAGCTCTTCCATGATAAACACACATGATTTTGAAGGTTATCAGCTTGTTTTTCAAGCATTACAGTGTTACGTAATCTGGCTGTGGCAGGAGTGTGAATCATTTGGCATCTGTTGTTGCCGTCTCTGGAAAAGCTTGCTTGATTGACTGCTGTGTGTGAAATGAACATGCACAGTTATGGCAGCCCAGTTATATAAGTCTGTATTGTTACTGGGGTAAAATAGATTCCTCTGGACTCAGCAAACCTGTGTAGTCAGCAGATCCTGCCTGTTCAGCTGTTTCACTTCTCTCTGTCTATATGTTGACATTTGCTCAGTGCTTTCATTTGCACTTTGGCCCTGGCTTTTGTAGACTCCTGCAGACAGCAAATTAAAACTCCACATTGTTGTGTCGATTGTTCTTATGACTGTGCCTCTTTTTTACAGAATTTGTGAAAGGGAGGTGCCGTGTTTTGACTCAAGTTCTCCAGATTCCTGTAATTCTCTCTGGTTCCTGCGCTTTCTTTACACCTCCTGGCTTTATTTTATTTTATTTTATTTTTTTTGGTTCCCTTTTTTAGCCACTAGCTGAATGAATCTTGCTCATCAAATGCTGCAGGAACACATCAATGTTCCTAGACAATGATACAAGAGGCGGTTGACTTTTCATATCTTTTCTGTGCCTTTCATCTTGCAACAAGTGAATATTTTAACTTTGTAGCAATATTTATGACTCACTGAGTTTTTACTTGCCACACTTGTTTGATTAGTCAACTGCCATGGTTATCATTTTTAATGCTGGTGTATTCATTTGATCACAAGGTCACATCCTTTTTTGTTACATCTTTGTATTGCTTTGTGTTGCCCCCAAGTTCTTCCTTATTATTGTGCTCCCATTGTACATATTTGAAGGAAAACTAGCACTAAGACCGAATGGCTTTTTTTTTTATGCATGGGATTGTCACGTGATGTTTTGGCACCTTCATAAACTGCATTCAACTGCTAGTTTTCTCAGATCTGCTGAAGCTAGATGTATGCAAGTGTGATGGCACCAAACCACCTTAACAGCCATGCAAACTAGCTGCGCTTCAAGACGATCCTGTTTTTAGGCCTCGTGTTAAAGCTTAGCAATTTTTCTGGGACTGGAGCATATTTTTCATGTGCACTTTAAAGTTTACATAAATCTTAAAGCTCATGTCAAAGCCTGTGGATGACCTGTCTACTTGTTGTGAAAACTGTTTTTGCTACAATGGAGGCGATGGCATCGGACCCTCTTCTATTCATCATTTAGTGCACCCTTAATATTTAACAGATTCAGAAATAGGCCTGTCGCAATAAACAATAAGTCAATGAATCGCATGACAAATGAAAATTATTGATCTCATTTTCATTTATCGGCTTTATCGTTTCTTTGTGTCTCACTCTTTCTACTCGACACTGGATGACAAAAAGCTCAACTCCGGTGCTCTTCACTGACCCCTCCCTTCCTCTTTTCTCTTTAAAATCTGTTTTAACCATCCAAAATCGCATTTTTGGATGGTTAAAAGCTGCTAAGCTGAGAAGCTAAGCTACGAGCTAAGCTAACAGGCTGACCTCGGGGATATAACCTCTGTCTTGTCAAAGCTCCAAAATTCACGGCTTAAGCCCGTGCCTTCATGTAAAAAGTTTTTTTTTTTTTTCTGCAAAATGAAGCTGAGAACTTGTTAACTGATGTTTTATTAAAAGCTTTGTGTGAAAAATGCTATGCTAAAGAGCTCAAATCACACAGAGCGTCCGCCATTTTGAACTGAAGAGACAGCCCATGTCACTTCAAGGGGCCTCCCTCCCATCTTTCTTAAGGAGACACGCTGCTTGCTCCCTCACTATCCATCCTTTGATTCAAACAGTCTTATACTGCCATCCGATGGTCAAAAAAGTACTACACACAAAAACTAACATTTCTTCTTAAATTTGACAATTACTAATTATTGTCAAATTTCAAACAATGTTATCATTTATCGTAATAATTACTGAGACAATTAATCGCCCAGTAAAATTTGTTATCGTGACAGACCTAATCAGAAATAGAGCAGAGTTTGTCTCTTTACCTATCAACTCACACAGAGAAAGCAAATACTGTATCTTTCTTTCTTCTACAGGTGGATGTTGTGGTTTTTCAGACATGACTAGACCTGAACATTTAAAAATAATCCATGCCCACTGATGAGAACATGATTAGCTCAAAGTCGTCTTTACAGGCCGATTATGATAGGTAGGGTTGGGTGACTCGTCATATATGACCACTGGAGTTTGGAGTTTTGGGGGGCGATAGCTGTTTTATTAAGGACTAAAATTTCTGCTATATTTTGCCTTTAATTTTCACTCTCCAGAGTTTTGACCTTTAATAGATTACAAATTAAATCCATGCTGTAATCCACCCTGATCAAGTGCAGTCAACCTCATTATTTTCAGCAGCAGCGCCCGTACCTGTCTGACGGGTGTTGGTCCTTGCTGATGTGGGACACCTGACAGCAGGCTGAACCACTGTGTTTCACTGTCATACATTCATAAATTTTCTGACTGCATTTCTCCTGCAGGTCTGAACTTTTAACAGTACAGTATTGTCTGCCGTGGCAATAAGGACATTGTGTTAGAAGTTTACCACACTTTTGTTCTCGTGATAAATCCGTTAGCTCCTAATCTCAGCTTGGAGTTAGTTGCACAGATCTGGGTTATTCCTAATCAAATGTTTTGAGCAACTCTGAAAACAAAAGCAACCTGAAATTATTGACTTTGTTTTCTTCTTAGCCACAAACGACTAACCTACATAGTTTTACGGAGAACAGGAATCACCTGTCTTGTCCCTTTTCAAAAAATGTGCTTAAAGACGCTGCAGAATGGCTTGAAAATGGTTGTTGGACCCAAAATGGCTGAAAAAGTTTAAACGCATCACAAACTGTACACTGCTGAAAGCCTCCTCCCTTCACTGCACACAGCCTGTGCAATCATTCCCCTGCATGATTTTAAATTTAACGACTGTGCATGGAAACAGTTTAATCATTATGTTGTGCTCAAATGACATACATCAACTGTCTATAAATCAGAATGATAGGATGTTTAGAGATGTTTCTAATATTTGTAACTCTTGTGTTACTGCACTGAAATTCTTTGAGATGTTGCTAAATTTCTATGTTGGTCTAAATAACTGTCTTTAGACCAAATTATTTAATGTAACAGAATGAGTTATTTTACAGCTTTACTTACAAATGTGAAACGTCTTTAGCTGTGAAACATTGATCCCAACAACTCTGTTTCATTCTTTCCCTCTAGGATTTGTGAAGCTCAAGGAGAGCAACCAAACATCTTCCAGGTAGAAGAGCAACACTCTCTGCAGGAGGTCATCACAGAGGAGACCTTAAAGAGCTCTGCTTGCGCCTGCTACACCATTCCCTGCTCCATGGTACCATGTGTTGCCTCAAAGGCGCACGGTGGAAGTGCCGAGTCTGATTCTGGCCTCAGCTCTTCATAAAAAAGAGAAAAATCAAGTGTCTACCTTTCTGTATAGCTTGTTATTCATGCTGATGTTGACCAATGTAGGGTTGGACGAGTAAATAAACTTGTACTTCCTCTGACCAAACTGATCAGGTGCTCCTCCCTGCCATTTTGTATTTTCCCCACAAAAATGTTTTTATTTATTTATAGTTTGACATTTAGCCAAAACATCAAAAGAAGCCATATTTTCTATTTATCCTGCAAAGGCCAGTTCAATCTTCAGAGCAGAATAATCAACAGGTCTTAAAATATATCTAGAAATCCCACATTAGGTGCAGATTTATGAGGCCAATATGTTGCCTCAACGTATAATTTAATGCATACTTTATTTTACAATTTAGGATCATAAAGTGGACATCATTAAGTTCATCATGCTGTTGAATGATGGGGGTTTTTTCCGCTGTTGTTTTTTGTGCATGCAGCCAATGCAACCGGAACCAGAACCAATCTTACACTGTTGTGAATCAGTGAGTTGCTGGACAAGATTTTTTTTTTTTAACAAACAGCACAGGCTTGTGTATTGAGTTGTCAGCGCAGGTTTCATGAAATATTGTTTTGTTTTTGTTGGTCTGACTTAAAGCACTTTTAAAACTATGGCATGAATGAGCCCTCTTAAAGAGGTTTAGTTAAATGCATTTGCTTAAACTCTTTTTGCCTTTAAGCTTTTGTTTATTGGCCTATTGTAGTCCATTACGCATTGCGTATTGTATAATCTGATTTATAAATACTTGATTTCAGGAAGAAGTGTTTTCTGTAATGGTGCACATTCAAACCACAGCCTTAAAGGAGGTACATGTAGTTGTTTTTTTTTTTTTTTTTTCCCCAGTTAATTTATTTGAACACGTGCTTCTTCAAAGTTAAGTTTGACTTGATTAGAGATTTAAAACTTGTACCTCCTTCTAAACCCAATTATTTTCACAGCACCGCAAGTTCAATGTACACATGAATTCAAGAGTGATGTGTTGTCTCTGAACTACAGTCTAAAGATTGTTGCATGCATGCTCTGTATAAATGGATGACCCAGCTCGGTGTACTTGAACTAACACTTGAACTGTAAATAAAACAGATTTCCTTATATTGTCTTGGTGTTTTTTCTTAATCCTTTTCAAGAAGTTGAAAGTATATATATGTGTGTACTAGTGTAATTTTTCTGTTAGGCTTCTAAAATGATTTGTCAACAACTTGGTTTATGACCATCTTATCATTTATTGGATATGAAGCACATGTTCTCGAACCCAAAGCTACAGTTTACAGCGGGGCTATAAACATGCTGCTGTTAAAAATAATCGCAGTGCATTGTCAGAAATGGGTGTAAACTGATTACTGTTGCCATGAGATTATTGAAATGTGCACTGCCAAGAAGAAGCGTAACTTTCTGAGGAGGCAAGTTTTCAAGCCATGAATGGCTATTTTTATTGATGTTGACCGAGGTTGCTAGGATGCAAAACACTGACCCACACGATTTAACAAAAATTTTAAGTAGGATATTATTTGTTTAGTTAATGGCAACAAAACATCTGGAGCAACTGATTTTTAATGGTTTCTATCCATTCATCCATCCATTATCTTCCACTTGTTCCCAAGTCGTGTCGCAGGGGCAGCAGTTTGAGCAGGGAGGCCCAGACATTTTCCACAGTCACCTCTTCGAGTTCTAGGAAAATTCCAAGGTGTCCCCAGGCCAACCGAGAGACAGTCTCTCGAGTGTGTCCTGGGTCTCCCCCCAGTCAGACATGCCCAAAGCTCCTCTCTAGGGAGGCGCTCAGGGAGCATCCTTACAGATGCCTGAACCATATCAACTGGCTCCTCTAGATGCGGAGGAGTAGTGGTTCTACGCTGTCTCTTCCAGATAGCTGAACTTCTCACCCTATCTCTAAGAGAAAGTCCAGATAACCTGTGGAGGAAACTCATTTCAGCTGCCTGTATCCACAATCTCATTCTTTTGGTCAATACCCAGAGCTCGTGAATATAGGTGAAGGTAGGAACTTAGACCGACCAGTAAACAGCTTTGCCTTACAGCTCAGTTCCCTCTTCACCACAACGGACCGGTATGGAGTCTGCAATACTGCAGATGCTGCATCAATCCTGTCAATCTCACACTCAATTCTTTCCTCACACAGGAACACAATCCCTACTTGAACTCCACCTGAGGCAGAACCTCACCCTCGACCTGAAGAGAGCAAACCACCCTTTTCCGGTTCAGGACCATTGCCTCAGATTTGGAGGTGCTGATTCTCATCCCAGCCGCTTCACACTCTGCTGCAAACTGCTCCAAAGAGAACTGAAGATCACGGCACGATGACACCAACAGGACCACATCGTTGCAAAGAGATGGAATCCTGTGGCCACTGAACCTGAATCCCTCCGCCCTCTGGCTGCACTGAGAAATTCTGTGACAATGGGCAGCCCTGGTAGAGTTCAACTCCCACCATGAAGGGGTTCATCTTACTGCCAGCAATGCAAACCAAACACTTGCACCGCTTGTATAGGGACAAAACCCCCAATCCCATACTCAAGGAGCATCCCCCACCGTGTACCCCAAGGAACATGGTCAAATGCCTTTTCCAAGGCTACAAAACATGTAGACTGGATGGGCAAACTCCCATGACCCCTCAAGGACCCTAGTGAGGGTAACTAGCTGATCCGGTGTTCCACGGCCAGGACGGAACCCGCATTTTTTTCTCCTGGATCTGAGGCTCTACCAATGATTGGACTCGCTTCTCCAGTACCTCTGAAAATATCTTATCAGGGAGGCTAAGGAGAGTGATGCTCCTATAATTGGAACACACCCTCCGGTCTCCATTTTTGAATAGGGGAACCACCACCTGCCAATCTAGTCTCCTCCGAGCTGACTGCGACTCTTTATCCAAGGCCTTACTGAACTCCTCCCACATCTAAGTTTTTGCCTCAGCAACAGCCAAGGCTGCAGACCACTTGGCTCTCCAGTACTTGTCAGCTGCCTCTGGAGTCCCACCAGCCAACAAGGACTCCTTCAGCTTGAAAGCCTCCCTAACTCAGGGTTTTCATTCAACCTTTATGTGACATCTGTCTAAATGAAGGTTGAATGAAAACGCAGGGTGTCCCCCACTGAGTTTGAGGATGGCCACTGCAAGAAGCACTGACAATCTTGCGGCCACAGCTCAAGGCAGCCACTTAAACAATTGAGGCACGGAATATGGCCCACTTGGACTCAATGTTCCGCATCTCAGCTGAGATGTGGTTAAAGCTCTCCTGGAGGTGAGACTTGAAGATCTTTCTGACGGGTTCTTCTGCCAGGCGTTCCCAACAAACCCTCACTACACGTTTGGGTCTACCAGGTCTGTCCAACATCTTTCCCCACCATCTGATCCAACTCACTACCAGGTGGTGATCAGTTGAAAACTCAGCTCTTCTCTTCACCCAAGTATCCAAAACAAATGTCCACAAATCAGATGACACGACTACAATGTCAATCATCGATCTATGACCTAGGGCGTCCTAGTGCCAAGTGCGCTTCTGGACATTCTTATGTTTGAACATGGTGTTCAAGATGGACAAACCATAAACTAGTCATATATGACGAGCATAGAAGTCCAACAATAAAATACTGCTTGGGTTCAGATCAGAGAGGCCATTCCCCACAATCACGCCCCTCCAGGTCCCACTGTTGTTACCCATGTGGGCATAAGTCCCCTAGCAGAATAAAGGAGTCCCCAGCTGGCGCACCTTCCAGCACCCCGGCCAAGGACTCCAAGATGGCCGGATGCTCTGAACTGCCATTTGGCGCGTAGGCACAAACAACCCTGAGAGCCCATCCCCCCACTCGGAGGCACAGGGAAGCTACCCTCCCATCTATGGGGGAAAACTCCCAACACACAGGCATCAAGTCAGGGTAGTCCCTGACTAGAGTAGTCCCACACCAGTTCAGCGCCTCTTACCATGGGCAACTCCAGAGTGGGATAATGCCCAGCCCCTCTCAAGAAGATTGGTTCCAGAGCCCATGCTGTGCATCGAGGTGAGCCCAACTATATCTAGTCGGTACCTCTAACCTCACATACAAATTCAGGCTCCTTCCCTACTAGAGGTCACATTCCATGACCCAAGAGCCATTTTTTGTAAGCCAGGGTCAGAGCGCCAAGTCCCTCGCGTTTGGCTACTGCCCATGGCATCACGCACCCGACTCATATGGCCCTCCTGCATGTGGTGGGCCCACAGGAAGGCAAACCCATGTTACTCATTCAGACTGAGCCCAACCTGGCCCCATGGGTAGAGACCCAGTCACCAGGTGCTTGCCAACGAGCCCTTCCCCCAGGCCATTAGTTCATACCAATACTGTAAATAACTTTTGGGGGCACTGATTATATCAGGGTTTGGTGACTCTTCATGGTATCAGCAGGACCTTTTACAAAGGTTTATTATCCTCAGCCCTTTATGACATTTAAAGTTAGAATAAAACCTTGTATGCTATTAAACAAGTGAATAACATGTGAGACAATAGAGCAGGTGTGGGGAAACAGGTTAGCCTGTAAAATACATAACTTGAAATTTAATTTAACTTTTAAAGACATTTCAGTCCTGAGACAATGTGTTTATTTATTTATTTATTTTACTATTTAAACCGACTTTATCATGCTATATTCACTTAGCACTTTTTTCTGAATCCAATTAAGTTTTTTTATTCAAATATTTTAAAATTAATGTTGTCTTTTAATGACAAATTTTTAATGTTTTTGTTACGACCCCCTCTTTTATGAGGAGAAGGGGAGTAACATGACAACCACAAAAATTCAACAGAGTCCAAGTGAATGTGATAAAAATAAGGGATTTATTTACAACAAACAAAAATCCCTGGAGTCTCATACAAACTGTGGGGGAGAAAGGGACAGTTAGGTGGTGCCAAATCAGAGAAAAGAA